>UXGD01000806.1:0-45921 GCA_900474315.1 Torymus auratus
ACTATTCATAGCCGCAGTGTTGCATTTAATCTCATTTGTCTTGATTTATAACACCGATGCGAAACTGCTAAACTAAAAACTTGATTTTCTCGAAATAATGAAAAGTGGAGATAAATCGCTATTCCGGGAAGCCACAGATATTTAAACGTGGTTTTAAATTTACTTTAAGAAAAGCAAAGGATTTCCAGGAGTTTTTTCTACATTTTTTAAATTGCAAAAAATAAAAGGTAAATAACAGTCATATTTGCAATCATTTTATCTAGTTTACAAACCTTGATTGAAAATTGATTGAAACAATATTTACTTAATCACTGTGTTGAATTTTAAACGATTTTTGTAACAAATATAATTCGTTATGTTCTCAAACTAACAAAAACAACAGTGACTCTTAAATGTACAAGTATACCAAAATGATAAACTGCAGGTGCATTGTGATTAAAATTTAATGCTATTATTTAGTTCAAACAATTTCGCTGCCATAACGATAAAAAATTTTGATTATTCGCCAAACAATAAGCATTAGAATTAAACAAATATCATTTTGAGTAATAAATGTTCAACATACTAAACGGCACAGAAAGTTATTAGAGGAGCTAAATGTCCAAAAATACCACATAGAGCAAGTTAGAATTACCAGCTCTCTAATATACCGTATTTTAACGACAACCTTTTTCGTAAAGTTGGAAAATATTTTCAGATTATACATATTTTAACATTTTTATTCGCGTTAATGTCCATGATTTTTATGATTATCAGAGGAATTATTTAATTATTTTTAGCTTGGGTATCTAAATATTTTATCATTTTCTTCAACCAAAATAATAAGCTCATGGACTATAAAATACTTTTATTTGATAATCAATCATACTAAAATATGAAAAGTAAAGTCTGATTTGGTCCACTGCCTATTCTTGAATAATATTTCTAAAATTTAATTTCTATTTACTACTAAACTTAATAACATCGATAAATGCAAAAATATCTCCACAGCAGAGACTATCATGCCAGACAAATAAAAGTGCGGATAAGTAGCGAAAAAATTCAATTAACGCGAACACGCTAGCCACCCATCCCCGTTTGACTATCACCGCAATCATCGTTTAGCCAAAGTTATGTCCGCGCATGCGCGTAAAAAGATCCAAAGAATGCTGACGCAAAGTGGTGGCGCAACTTGGTTCGACTGCTGCCACTTCCCCTTTAATCCGAACGAAACGTTCGGACGTCGTGCCGTTATCGCTCCCTTCTTCAAGCCTTTCGCAAACAACGCGCGCGCGAGTATACTGTTCCGCGATGGGGGAATTATACGGAAGCGCGTCAATTCCTCGAATCCCCCCCAAAGTCGCCAGGGCGATAAAAAGGAGCGGAGAGAGAAGAAACTATTTTGTCCCCTCGTTTTCGGCTGAGATGCGCTTCCTGGCAATATCTGAATTATGTACGCGGTATCATGTGAACGGGTGTCAATGTAATTTACGTTTATTGCCAAGCAGTAAATATTTAATGTAAATTATTGGGGGAGGAAGTGTTTGGCCTAGTATGGCAATGCTTAATTAATTCTCAATGTTAATGTACTGGGAATGGATAATGTAAGTAAATGCGTTCAATTATTATAAATGATAATCAAAGCTCGATTGTATGGTAAAATACAATGAGCAAGCCAAGAGACTTTGTTATCTCATCCGATTATTTGATAAATTAAATTGAGCCGAAAAAAATTAAAGGAAAAAATTCATTTTCAGCTAAAACAAATGAAGAGGTCTTGCCTTTTGTTTGAAAAAAATTCTAGAACGAATAAACTTTTCACGCATTCGGAACCTCCGCAAAAGCAAATGCCGTTGCGACTATCACGCGCTGCACTAAAAACGCGAGCACGCGCACACGACAGCAACGAGCCACGTGAACAATAAACGAAAAAAGAGAAAAAAACAGCTTCAGTAGCGACAGCAGCAACAACAGCAACAACGGCAGAAGGGAAAAAGTATACGAAAATGAGCCGGCGGCTCTCGTGTCGAGGGGACTCCCTTCCCGCGCTGAAGAGAGAAAAGATTTCGGGTAGGGCGCTGTCTCGTTATATAAGCGTGACGAGGACGCCGGTGAAACTTGAGCTCCCCGCGCGAGCTTATAAAGTGTTTAAGGAGGATATAACTTTTCATTATTGCGTACGCCCGCGTGGGCGAAAAGAAGAGAGAGAGAGAGAGGAGAGGAGAACGGGGTCAAGTGCCGAGAGCGAAACATTTGTTTATAACTGTGAGGGCGAGGGGAACGTGATGGGATGGCCCCTTGGGACGCCACAGGCACTGGATTTTTATCGCTAGTGTGATTTCGCGACATTTCTTTTTAATAAAGTGCTGTTGCCTGAATATTGCAGAATGTTAAGTAAGGACGTGCGTTAAATATGTTGCAGTAGGCCGGTTATTTTTTATTAGGATTTTAACGAGAATAAGTGTACCAGATATAGACGCTCTATTCAACATATCCATTTACTAACGTCATTAATTCAACTCTATATACACTTTAATGAAAGTTGTTATACATTACCAACCTTTTTTTTCATTTAATGAGCGTGTATTCAAGTAAACGATTCAAAGATAATTATTTATACCATTGAATAATAAGTGTACCTTGAAAGAATAACAGAGAAAAAAAATGAAAGCCTATCGCAGAAGTGATGAATTCTGGGAAAATCCTTAATCCAATTACAAAAGAAGCAACGATAATATATTTACGAAAAGCGAGATAACATATGGGTTTTATGTTTTATCTCAGCTTATATATCGAACGAACGAGAGTTGGCTCTGGCGCGACGCTGCTCGATCCCCTTTAAGTAGACAGCTCGCATATATACCCCCGCGCGCAATGCATTCTTTGAAGTAATCCATGAATATGAAGTCGTCCTCTCCGCGGCGAGAAACACATGATTCTTCAATTTTTGTTTGCGTCCGTTCATCGGTCAAAGTCAGTCGAGCGACACTCCGTCTAATTAAAACTTTGCTCGGTGCGGCTTAGCGCTTTATTCAAAAGTTTTTCGCGATTCTCCGGCAGACGCTGCCTGACCCAAGCGACGTTTTACTACTTAAAATTGAGCGATTCCACTTTGTCTCTATCCTCTTGGTAACTTTTGACGTCATTAAAATATTATTAACCGCAAACGGGAGTGCGTAAGCGCCCTTCTTCGGGCGTGGCTAATGCCATATTGACGCCAATCGGACAGATGTATTATTCAGTGCACATGGGAACTGTGATATACCCGTGGTTTATTCACGACTCTGATTTTTCGTTAATTATGAAAAAGTGGTTCGGTAGGATTCTCATGATTAATTAAATATCACTCTATAGTCTCATCACCCAATAAATTTATAATTTGGTCAACATAACCATAATGTATGTTTCTATTTTCATTGCAACAAAAGTTTTGTTCTAAAGTTACAGATATACCTAAATATACTCTTCTAGTAATTCTATAAAGCAGATTTTGTTTCAAACAAACTTTTAACGATCACTTTTGTAAAGTAAACTTTTTAGTAAACATCCATGCATTAACTTCAAAAAAGTTTTACACAACTATCCTTTAAAGAAGTAAAAACTCTTGCTTGCAATCTTAATAAGTCTTTCTTACAGAAAATAATTGTTTTTTATTTGTTTTTATCTTTTTCAAAAATGAAAATATATACGTTGCATGAAGTCTGATTCAATTTGAAAAATTATAAATTATAGTAAAACCACGGTAATAACAATTACTATTACTGATAAATATGCTAACGATATGACTTTATCGCATTGTTTGTGATAGTATTGCGGACTTAAATTAATATTACGTTAATTTGATACCGTACAATATAAAAGTTTTCCGAGATTATGTGATAGTACAATGCATAGCTAACTTTTAATCTTAACGTGTCTCCGAATTAGTATAATTCGAAAGTGGAACCGATTTAACAATGCATATTTAACTAGTGGTTCAGAACAATGTGTCTGTACTGATTTCGCTTTGGCTTAGAGTATCCAACTACTGCAGCTTTATTAGAATTTTCCAAACTTATTTTTTTAACATGAAAAAGCATCATGCAAATGTCTTCGAGTCCGGTCGTTCATCCCTCAGGCTTCTTCTACACACATTCTACAATTACCTCCAGAATCGATAACTGGATTTTAAGATTTTGAAAAATTTCGCTTATTAGTGTTAAAATCATCATACGTTTAATTTTTCGTATTTTTTTTTAATCATTTTTTTTTTAATTTAAAAATAAAATCCAGTGAAGAAAAATCATGAATGTTCGAATCAAAATAAATTTTAGTCAGATGAGATTTTACTTCACAAAATGTCTCTATTTATATAGATTAGTAAAATAAAATGTCCCTTTGAAAAAAAAATGGTTCATCGTCACTAATACTTTCAATTACACGCTTCCCTCTCCGCGAACAAAAACCATATAAATCAATTTTCCGCGCAACAACGCCGGCTGAACGTCGTCGCTGGCAGGCTCGGCGTTTTATTGCTCGAAACTCGAGATACATATACGCACTCGCATTCCTCCTCTGTTTTCTCTCTCTCTCTGTTTCACCTCTCTCTCTCTTGCACCACATCCATTATACAATCACAAACGATTTGCCGCGGGTGTGTTTATATGCCGTTTATTCGGGCACGCTGCACAAAGGAAACTTTCCGCTCTCTCGCCCGCGCGCGCTCGCATCAGCCGAACTGTTGCTGTATACACACGGGAAGCGGCAGTTGGAAATAAAGTGCTTCCGTTCTTCCTTTCCGCGCGTGCACGCGTGCGGGAACGTGCATTCCTTTCCGGATGGCCGAGGGACAAAAAGCGCGCTCTCCCCATGGCCCGCTGCTCGTCGAAAAAGCCGTATAGTCGCCGCGGTAGTAATTCGAGGCGAAATTTTGCGCGCCCGGCGCGATGAGTTTTAGCCGGCAAAATCGCGCTGCGCACTCGATTTCGTCAGCGCGATTGGCTTGATTGCGGAGCGTGCTTTAACGTTTTTGTTTCTCAGTTCTGCGGCGTGTTTTATGCGACCGACGCGTCACTGATTCCGAATTGGCTGCGCTATTGCGGATAAATAACACTGGATTATATACAGAAGAAATAAAAATGGGAAAATTGTTGGCGATGATGCAGGAAAAAATCGATAGGAAGTTCATCCCCATGAATAATGGAAATAATTTACTTAATGGAATAGTTCGATTGGCCGAATTCGGATAAAACGTATATAAAAGGCTTGGAATTGGTAGATGTTTTCATATAGGTGTGTCAAAATTTAATGGACTTTTCAGGTTTCAAATTCGAGCAAAAAAATAAACAGTTTTACAATGCAAAACAAAGTATTGATAATGAACATGTAATACAAACTCGGAACAACCTTACCGAGCAAAGATATAATATTATTCCGTTCTTATAGCAGCATAGTCGAGAAAAACAAAATCCCGAAAGAAAAACAGTGTAATTAAAAGACGAGGGGAGGAAATCCGTTATCCCCTCGGCAAAAAATACGGAGGTATAAAGAAAAGGGCAAAAACTCGGGAACCGATGTGATTAAGACCCAGGGCAGGGTTCGCCGCTGAAAGAATGGCGGGGAACACGCGATTTCCGCATAGGCGAATTCGCTCGCTCGCGCGTCTAATGGGCCAGGAGGGCACCTCTCGCCTATTCGTTACAAAGACGAGCTCTCGCGCGCGGCCGCGATTTCTCGAGGGATCAGTTTTATTCTCCCCACGAGCGCCGCCCGCCGTTTAAGGAATAAGGAAGAAGGGAGAGACGAGGAATTTTCGCCGGCAGCAGCTGCAGCGCTCCGTCCCTTCTTATCTGCCAGGGCATCGGTCGCAAGCTACCGCGGGGAATCGAGAGAGGCTCTGCTGAAGATTGAAGACCCCCGCTGCCTTGATTAAGGATAATTTTTATGAATATTTCCATGAATTAATCATCTTCGACGAGGGGCGATGCGCGAGCGGAATTGAAATTGACGTGAAAATCCAAGGATGACGTATGCGGGGACGGCCTCGTCTCTTCTTTTCGGTTCGTTATAGGAGTTTGACAGAGAATATAGACGAGTGATGAATTCAGAAAAGATATAATTATATTACCTACTCTTTGTTAGAAATGTTGGTCGATACAGAGCTTACTGGAGCACTATTTTCATTTCTTTTCAATTCTGTCTTATTTTATTTCTTAAAAGCAACATTATTAGTTGATTGAAGCGATACTCTTACAAGAATTAATCCGTCGACGAAAAAAAAGCGGTTATTTATTTATTAAAGCCGGGCGTGATCGATGGTCTTCGAAATAAAAATGACTGATAGAAGCAATCTAGGTGAAAGCTGTTTCGTTAGAAATTACTACACGTTTATTGAGAAACATTGTAGTAAAGTGTTACCGAAAAATAAAATCCGACGGGAGTGAAAAATAACTTTTTTCTTAATACTAAAATTCTATTGATAAATAAATTAAAAGGTGTTCAAGAATAGTTATTGGAATGATAATTCAGAAGATTATGAAACACGTATCGGAGTAATCGGATTTCCCGCTTATTATTCGAGTTAGCGGCAGATCGTATTCGATGTTGTGAAATGATATAGGGCTTGCATGAAGTTATTTATATGTACAGAATACTTCATTGGTTTTATATGAGGCAGCGATATCCGAGAACAGCAATTTTCAAGTACATACAATCTTTTTAAATAAACCATCGGCGAATGAAAAATAAATATTTGCAATTTGTTAAAAATTAATTAGTTGTGTTTATGATTCTATCTCTGATTGGGAATATACGTTTTAAATGATAGCTTGATTCTTTCGTCAGTATCAATGACAGCGCCGGCTAGCAGACGTTGTTAACGTTTTCATGTTGTTAGGTAAATAATCATTATTATCATAAATATTTTGCTCTGTTATAAAGAACAGATGAAGGAACGGTTTCTTTTTTAAAACATTAATTTTAATCCGGATATAGGATTAAAAATTATACTCGGATTGTGCTCCCCCTATTTATATCCTTATTAAATTATACCTTTAAAATGATTAAATGTAATAATAAATTGCGAAACAAAGAAGGTTTTGTTTATTAAATTTGTTAAAATTAAATCAGCATTATACGTGAAAATCCACTTCCAAAGGTTAAAAACGCTCAGCCGCTATTATTCCCCTCGACAAAAGCCGCTCTCGTGCTGGGGCGTATGAATTTTATTAAAGCCGCAGCGTATATATAAAATTCCTTCGCCGCGAGCACGCGCGCACGCGAACGCGCGAACGCGCGTAAAATCGGAAAGCGTGCGCCGATTTCCAAGAGCTCAAATCGCATAAAACGCACCGCTACGGATTTTCCATATTCCTCGCTTTCTAGCTCTCAACGGAAGCCTCGATCTGTCTGCAGGGCAACCGTGGGGAATAAAGCGCGCCGGACGACGCGCAATCCGCGAGGGATTCAAATTCTCCAGCTCTCGCGCGTACACAGACACTCGTGACTCGGGACCTTTGTTGGCAGTCCCGCGCACAAAAGGGGGCCAGTCGTCGCGCAAATTCGATTCGATCAATCATGCGATTCTCGCGCGCTCGCGTATATACACCGCCAGCAGCTCATATAGCAAGTTTTTCCGCGCGTGCAGCTCGTCGTGGTAGTGAGAGAAAAAGGAGACGAGGGCGCACAATCGAGGCTCCTTTCTTCTTGCGGCGGCGATGGGGGCGTGGGGGACATATAGATCGCGCGCGGCGGCGGCGGCGGCCACTTGATTAATTTCGCCTCGTTGGCGCCGCACGGCGCGAGAAGAGGTTTTATCCTGGGCCGCGCACACATACGTACACCTTTTGTCGATTGGAACCCGTAAATCTCGGCGCCCCCGCGGTGATGCGTTACATTTTTAGCACCATCCGCGAGCTCGCGTAGTGTGCTCATACGGTCACGGGTCTATATACGACGTAGCCCCAGCGCCGAGTGATTTATGTTTATAGAAATAAGAGGAAATTGGTGTAGCTACGGGGTTGGTAAATGTAGCTTCAGAGATTGATATATCTTCTCTACTTCTCTGAAACATAACTCGTTTTTCAGGTACGATGGTATATCTTTTTCAGAATATTCTTACGAATTATTACGGCCATTATTATATATATGCAATATTTATTATAATCCTATTTCCAATGGCTTTTCAGTAAAGTGATAATATTTTGGAAAAATTGAAATTTTAATGAATACTGAAGAACAAATGAAAAGCAACCCTTTCCAATAGTTTGCATCTGGCAACTTGGCACGAATACCCTACGCGAAATGTATATTTACGAAATTATAGACTTTGCGTAGATTTCGCATCAATATTCAGAGCAGACAAATGTTATTACACCTTAAGTCGTACCCGCGCCAGAAAGTGCTCATATGATTTCGTTTGTAGAATCTAAAATACTGCTTATTACTTATAAAATGTAAATTTCACGAGCGATGCATTCACATTTTTTAGTGGCACATTTATATATCATTATAAAGAAATTTTCCTCTTCATCTCGACGTCCTACATTTTTAGTATTCAAATATTCTACCTTTTTTAAATTAAATTTCACTTATACATTCCGTATAACATCAAGTACAAACTTAATTAAGTATTGTTCTAAAATTCTTGTACATAGAAAAGGGAAAGTTCCTGCCTGTCAGGGCACGTAAGCCAGAGATGAGTTGTGTGTATGAAGAGTAAGGGGTGTGACGAATTTTATATAAAGAGAAGGCAAAATCACCCGAGCTTACCAAGCAAGAGAATATTGCCTCTGCTATTAGCTGTTAGGAAACAAGACGTGATGGTTTGAAACGTCCGGAGAAAGGGTGTGTCAGTGTCGCTGTTGAGCCGAAATATCTCTACACTCACTACATCTGGCGGGATTCCTATCGTCAGGAAAGGCCGTCGACCACCACGCATGACATATACCCGTATCTAGTTTGGCCGTGCTATTACAGCACTGCTACGCAGAGAATGTCAAGCAAATTACTTCACACCTCCTAAACTTTGGGATCCCGCAGTGACGAGTAAAGAGTGTATTTCTACATGCATGAGTTTCTGCAATTGCGATTTAGGTATATATCTTTTATATCAACTTCCATTTATTCACGGCGTGAATTTCCCGACATATTACTGCTATGCTACTATATAGCATGGCCTATTATACCGAGGACTGGGGAGAAATAAGTTTACATGTGTGATCAAGGATTATAACATACACGCACTGAAACACGCTATTCGAATAAACTAAAATGTTTGCAAGTTCTTAAATGTGATTCGTATACGCGCATAAGCTTTGCACTTCCGTAAAACATAATTTGTCTTTCGACAGAATTTCGAGTTTAGGCAGTCGGCAACGTATAAACCCGATATCGTTAATCAAAACTTAAACTCTTAACTCGTATACAGTTTCATCGATAAGCTTCAACAGTTCTGTAACGTTTATACTATACGTTATACACGGCAATAATTCTTTTATTATACGGAAGACGTAACTTTCGTCGATTTTCCCATATCGCTTCGCACACTACATAAAAGTTGAATCGTAAGATAGCGTTTCCGAAAAAACTCACAAATTTTATTGAAATATTTGCTCTCCGCAACATTGTCAGCCTTTTATCACGTGCGAAAACGCCGGCTTTAAATTATACATCCGTCACTATACAAAAGGCTGTGTGTGCACCACGGAATAAACGACAACAAGAGTTAAACCTTTCTATCGCACCTTGACGTACGGGAACAAATTAAATAACGCGGTCGACAACCACGTCGTGAAAATTTTATTTGTGCCAGCGAGCAGACACACACCACATCTTTTAATTAATTTCGCCGGGCAGCAAACAGCCAAGAGCGGCCAGGGCGAGTAACAAATTGAAAAGAACGAAGCGCTCGGCCCCTCCGACAAACGCCTTGTATACCGGCGCGCGCGGCCTCGAATCGCTCCAATTACCCCGTCTAATAGTCACCGGCGTCTCCTCTCTCTCTCTCTCCGCGTCTTAGCCGGCGCTGCAACCGCAGCAAGAGCCGCTCGTGCGCGCGCCCGCGTCAGATAATGATAAATAATCGCCCTGGCGCGGCGCAATTCCTCCACCTCCCGCTGTAACCCCGCTGGGAAAATCGCAGCAGAGCGTCAGCCACCGCCGCGACGTAATTAGAGAAATTAATGCGGGAAATTAGCGGTCGCCGCGGCTCGTTACCCTCGCGCTGCTGCAGGCCCAGTCGATCGAGCGTATAAGAGAGAGAGAGCGAATGAATCCAGAAGCAGCAGCAGCATTAGTGCGTTTTGCGCCAGCGGGAGCCGCAGGAATGCCGGGAATGTCAATGGATTCCTTTACTTTGGCTTAACTATTTGCCGCGTGCGGCCGCTGTCGGCAAGAATCCGGTTTACAGCTTCCCCTTGGCTTTTAATTTAATTCAACTCGACGTCTCGTACGCGCGCGGAGCACAGACAGAGTTTAAAGGCTTGTCCTGCGCGTTGACTTTAAGCTTCGCGATTGCTTGTCAGCGGTTTTGGGGATATTTTAGTGTAACTGGATATATGTGAAAATCCAACTGTTGTTTCCTTTAGGATTTATTGCGCGCCTATAAAAAAGCTTTTTCGTGCTTTTTCCGGAAATCTGTTACCGTCTCGCCTAATGGGGATAAATTATATCAACGTAATAAATTCATTAGTTAATAACGTTAAAATAGAAGGTACATACTATATTTTTAAAAATATACGCAAGCATATTTTCCTCTAGAAATCAGCAGTTTCGTGATGGTTTAAATAAAAGTAAATGGGCTCTTAAAATTTATCACAATTTATTACGGCGACAGTAAAAAGGGAAGCTCCCTCAGGCTATATAAATCGAGCTTTTTCCAACCTAGACAGATCTATCACAAAATTATCTCTTTTAAATAAAACAAAAATAAAAAAAAAGCTTTTTCGTAATGTTAATAAAATAAAATAATTACGCACTTTTCTTTCAAGACTTCAAAAAACGCTACATCTATAAATTTGCAAGTTTAACTTCCCCAACGAAGAATTTAATAAAGTTGCGTGTGCGCTACAAAAAAGCTACACCGAAAAGTGTAGGAAAATCGATGATCACCTAAAGAGCGCAAATCACGACGCGAGCAAGCAACGCTTATTAGTTCAGGCCGCATCCTCCCGCTCCCGAAAATTTATACGAGGCAATTCCCCGGCGTTACGCAGCGGATTTCGCACGGGTCGATCGTCGTATCAGCCCTCGCTGCGCGATCGAAAATCTCTCTCGTACGCGCGTGTGCTCGAATGTGTATGCGTGCGACGAGCTTTAATACTTGTTGTGCGCACATAAGCGCGCCCGCGCGTCGTGTTTACAGGTGTCATTGTTATCGTCACCCAACGCGAGCGTGCCAAGCTCGTCTCAATATAGCGGAGAGCGAAATGCAAAGTGGCCCCCTTTCGCGATGCTTTCGATGCTGGGAATATAGTAGCGCGATATACGCGCGCAATATCGTCCCTCGATGCGCGACTTTTTTTCGGGCTATATGAGGTGAGAGAGCTGCTGCGCGTTTTTTAGGTCGCCGAGCGGTCGAATTGAGTTCTCCATCGCGCTTTATCAAAAGTTTGCGTGGTCGGTATGTTTAAGCGTTTAACGCTGGTTTTGCACTTTTTATACGGTATTTATTCTCGTATATTAATGTAAAAAATGTATGATAAAATTAACGATGCTCAAGTAAAATTTTGCTACATGCATGACTAACACTGGACCAATTAGTATGGCAAATAAATTATAGTATGCTCAGGTTTTTGTAACTTTGTTTATCAATAATAACTGCTAAAAATAATTTTCACGTATTCTTCATGAATCCAAAGTACATAAGTAAATATATTTCAAAGGCAGCCGAATTATTTTGGTCTATTCAGTTATCAAACGCAACATAAGCTCCGCAAGCGCGACGTAGACACGCTCAATGCCTCTGAAGAGCTATAATTAATATATATCTACAAGTCAGCGCCAATAATTCCCTAATCCGCGTCGCACACTCTGGAACCAATAGTTTCCAAAACTAATTCAGTAATAATTTAACGCGTTTCATAACACTATAGGCACGACACACGCGAGTATTCGCGAATCGGGGCGTACTGCTCAGCAAAATAGAGCGTCAGCGTTATACACTGATTCGCGCGCACCAAGTTCGACACGGCAAAGCGCCTACAGAGAGTCAAGTCAAGGAGCACAGGTGCGCGCGCATATTAATGGGGCGCGTAAATTTCGTAACCATTCAAAACGACATGTGCGCGCGGTAATTCGTACGGATGAGTAAACGTCGCGAGCGGCGAGATGGATTCGTATTTACGCGCGGGCGCACGCGCGGAAAGCGTTAATTGATCGGGTGAGCGACCGCGTTAATGGACGCGAAAGCCCCTCGGTTTACGAGGCTGACGTGGACGAACGAGTGGCACTTCTGCGAGCATTTTTGTGGTGCTGTGTAAATATAGGGGGAAGCGCGGAGGCCGCATATAAGTATCGCAGAGGCCGAAGCGGCTGACCGCTGATGGCTCTGACGAAAATAAAACACGGGGGGTACAACGTTAATGTTTATGAGTTGGGTGGTGGCGATGCTTGCGGCGCAACAAGTTAGGTTTAATATGCTGAGAATACAGTGGAATGCGATATAATGTAGGGAATTAACCGCTTATGAAATCCAAATAAATTGCAGTAATAAAGCGTTGAAGGACGATAAATAATTTAAAAATTTTAATTTCGTTTCTATCGATAACCGTTTGAAATTTAATACAGTGGCCATTATTCGCACATCCAGCGTCAATTTTAATATATCTTTATACTCACATGAATATTTCAATTGACTGAGAACTGTGGTGGCTGTTATTAACGTACCTGAAACAAAAATAAAAATAATTAAAGCATTTGAATATTTTCATATAAAAGAGTGATAAAATTTTAAATCGAGAATAATCTGGCACACAAATATATTTAAAAACTCGCGGTATAAGTTCCTATGTGAGATAACATCAATTCCGATGTCGGTATAACAGCCATAGAAAAACACAAAGCTTAAATTGAAGCTATAAATAGCCTGCGCATTCACATTTAACCGGCTCAAGGAGCTATTTATATAACATAATGCTGGAATAGGGGTCAAAACGTCGTTCTCCCGTGCGAGTTTAGAGAAAAGAGACGCAATGTCGGTCAAAGGCGCGCGCGCCGCGGACGAAGTCGGCAAGGCGAGAGAGAGCTTCGTAATTTCGCGCGCAGATCGTCTTAAAACCGGCTTCGCCCCGATCCCCCGGCTAAGTCCCTCAAATATCTTACCCCGCTTGTAATCTCGAGCACGGGCATAAATAAGACGTCTTACGGTGCATGACGCCCGCGTGCGCACGCGAGACAAATCCGATGCCGCACAGTCCACGGCGGGGAAAAAACCCTGTAAGCCGCTGAGGAGACGTTCTCGCGTATGGGATAAACCATTTACTCGCGTAAATACGGTAAGAGTGTGTGTATATGTGAAGTCGCGGCAAGGTGGAAATTATGTTGGAGCTTATATATACTACTGCTGCTACCCCCAAGGGGTTCGAGTATGCGTGAAGTTGCGGTTTTTTCCGCGAGTTCGCAGCCGCGATAATTGCTTTTCGCTGTTGTTCCGTGGCGTTGCGTTTAATAAGGATACGACGAAGGTTGAGTTAAGCGTGGAATAGAAAAGGTGATTTTTCTCGGTGAGCTTTGTTTTCTCACGGAGTGAGAGCTAGGAGGTTTTTTTTTGTCGGAATAATAAACAGAGCTCTTTGTTGACTGAGAAAAGTAAGCTTTATTTTTCAGATACAAAAGAAGAATTTCAGTCGGATGCAGTCTAATAATCATCCGAGAAATAAATTAAGTAAATTAGATAACCAAATAAAATAAGCGAAGTAATTTTTGCAAGTTGAAATAAGACCCATTTATTCTCTGAGTAACAGCATCACTACCTATAATAATAAGAAACCCAAATTTGTTGCGATTATCTTAAGACAAAACATGTTTTTATAATGAAGATCGTCGTAGCAAGAAATCATGATCATACTTTATTGTGATTAAAAGAAGCTTCGTAGTTTTTCGTTCGAAGAAAAAATAAATGAACAGCGAAAGGTCAGTGAGCAAACAACAACACCCTATAGCGTTTTATTAGGTCGAGACATCGCCCACGCACGTCCATAATATATTTTCAGCTCAGCCGTTTCCATTACATTTCACTTTTTATAGGTCGAGAAGTAAAGATGTAGGATAAGACTTACAGTATTCTTTATTTGATGAAAATGTCACTTCTTTCATAGAACTTAAATAAATTTTAACTAAAGGTTCATCGTCTGTTATCTTGTCGCATGTCTCAAATTATTGTTCTAAAAATTTTACAAGCTTTAAGAATTCACGACGACTAAAACTTGAACTAGTTAACAGAGACCTTAAATAACTATTCAAGAACTACCAAAGTTTCACCCAACGACGCGAGCACTTTTTTCTTTTACTTTTTAAACTTTCATGCACAGTTATCTTAAAATTTCTTTGTTAAAAACTTTTAAAAATATCAATTTAAGAAATTATATTGAATCTTTTTTACTTTAAAATTCAGACAACAATAGTTCTCTACATTTACAAACGTGACAAAATAATTTTAAAATCTATCTCTATCTTTTTAGTTGCATTTTGGAAAATTTCATCAATGTATCGATATTACTTCTTAGAATCCTTTGTCACTGAAATCAAAACAAAAGAAAAATGTTCATTCATCGCGGAATTCCATACCAACAATGCGCAGCTAATTAATCTTGCTCGCCACTCAGACAAACGGATCTCGCGAAGAAATTTTGGAGCAGTAGCCGGGATGCTCGAGAATGCATTGTTCGAGCTCGAACGGGATGTCGTCGTCGTCGCGCGTGCCAATCGGTGCGGAGATCGATGGGATTCCGCGCGTCGCGAGACTTTTTAAAGGAAGATTTATGCACTGCTCGCGCCCCGTAACGCGTCGTCAGCCGCGCGTCTTTAATGAATTAGGAGTAACGCGCTGACGTGCCTTTTCGTCTTTTTCAAGCCCGGCTTTGAGCCGAACTGTCACGAGCTCGCTAGACTGTTTTCCTTCGATGGGTCATTAATCCTCTCTGAGATTTCTTTGCATGTCAGATAAGCTTTCAGAGGCTTTGAGAAGTCATACGGTTTCTTCAAATTTCAATGCACATTGTTTAGAAATATGATAACAGTGCTGTGTCAAGCAAGCCTTATTGTTTGATTAATAATTATATAATCATATCTTTTTAATTTTACGATCAATAACAATAAATTTTAGAAAGCATTTGTCCAAAATGTCGTATGAAACATGCAAGACAGAGATGTAAGAAGGAGGTCCAAGTCTTTTCTGTTCTACGTCAGCATTTCTGACCAAAAATGTTCGCATGAATGCACAACGAGTACGTGAATGTCTGCCAGTTTTTAAGAGCGTGGCGTTAACTTCTTTGCGCTGCTCAGAATATTCTCCGACTTATGTCACATATATTTCCTATTTCAGTCGCAATATACTTTAATGATAAAAAGTAATAGGAATGACATAAATTTTTGGTTTTATAAAATTTGATAAATTGAAGAGTGTTGAATAAAAACCCAAAAAGCTTTTATAATTAACCCACATACATTACATTACCATTCATCAATGAGGCAACTGTATAAATTATTTATGTATTTGACAAATTAATATTATTGTAATCTATTTAATTGTAATTAAATGATTCACCATACAAATACCAATATTCACAGATTAAACGTTCAATCTACATTGAAGTGCATTTATTCCGAAAAAGTCACTAAAACGAATCGACACTAAATCAATGCACTACTTAATGTGCTCATTAAATCGCAAAGCTTATTAAACGCATTAAATATCATTATAATGAATCTTCTTAAGGAAAGCGTTTACTCCGAATCAGTAACCCAACTCTCATCGGTTTAAAACTATGAAGTACCGTATCTATAATCCTCCATGCATAGAAATACTTTCCGCATCGGAGAAAAATTCCCCTCTCTCGCACTCTATTACCGCCTTATAGAACTTATGGCTATATGATCATGGATGAAAAACAATCGGCGACGTCTGCAGAAAAGGAGATAAACGGCTGGTTCGCGAACGCTCGTCAAAACCCTTTAACGCTCGCGGGCGTTTGTCCCAAATCCTAAATTCATTTCGCGCCTGCAGGCCTGCCGATAACTCTCGCTCTCTCTCTCTCTTCCCCCTCCTTTTCTCTCTCATACACACTCTCTCTCTCCCTCTCGGGCCGACGACATTTATTGGAAAAGTACACGACCGGCCGTAATCCGAGCAATACGCGCGCGGCGCTTTATTAAAACTGTAGCCCGCCGATCGGGCGAGAACAAGAGTCACCGCCTCTTATTTTTACGAGCGGACAAATGGCACTCGCTTGTTGTCACCAGCTCTCGTATTGAAGCGACCAATCGAAATTATAATCGCTTTTGGCTTACGTATTATAAATACGCGGTATACTTTAAAAGAGTTTTGAATAATTACACAGGCACTTAAAATAAGGAGATCTGGGTCAAATACCAAATTAGTGTATTTTTGTCTACTTTTTCTCACTGTATCAGAATCAGATGTCAGAATTGAGCTATTGTTAGATTTGTCGTTGACAACCTCATTTGATTATTTTTGACAGGAATACATTGGCATTGTATAAATTGTATTATTTCGTTCATCATAGATATTCAGTGTTTCTTTTTAAATTATACTAGAGACTAATATAAATTTTTGTTAAAAGATTAGGTAAATATCTTATCATAAAATTAGATTTTCTTCTACTGCTTTATTTTTTCATTAATTTTTTATCATTAAGATAAAAAAACCGCTCATAAGTAGGTAGTTCTTGTTTTATTCCTTAATTCCAAACACGTTATATAAATATTCAACAGTTAATTTGATCAATTACTGAATTTGATTTGTATATTTCAAATTGAATTTTCCTTTGGCACCTCTGATACGACAAAAATTCAATAAAGCTATAACGTGTGGCCCAATCAAAATAATTAAAAGATAAGAAAGAAAAAAAAGTAGTCATGACCGCGCAAACACCTAGAATATTAAGCCGTTTTGCGCAATGCGCTCGCAGTTCGTGGATGATTCCAGGGAAAAGAAGCCCCAAGAATAGCCTCTTTTCGCCTCTTTTGCGACGGTTTAATGTCCAGAAAATTATTTTCTTTTTTCGCGCTTGTAATCCTGGACGGAGGTAAAATAAAAGCGTAATCAGACACCTGAGCACGGGCGTGCGCGCTTGTCCGTACGTGGGTGGACGAGCTGAATTAGAATTCGCGGAATTAAAGATTAAACTGGATTTTTTTAATAAATCCCAGATAAACCACGTACGTGGACGCGAGCGCGTGTGGTGGTATTTAGGATTTTGCGGGCAGGAAATTGCGCTGGAAAACAGCGTCAAGATTAAATTTTTCTTTCGGCTTTGAAGAAAAATTTTGTTATTAAAACATTTTATTGCACAACTTTTTAGAGTTTAAAGTTTCCGAACGATATTATTTTTGTAGTTTTGTATTAGTTTTCAAAAGTAAGAAAACTTAAAGTGTATGGTGAAACTAGTATCACTTCAAAAGATTAATTGCAAATTGAAGATAGATAGTTCGAGCTGTATAATAGAGAAGAAAAATATTTCAGCTTTAATAATTTACGATAAATATTTATTTCATATTTGAGAGTAAAATAGTAGATATACCAACGGATGTAGTTACAGGGACCGCTTGAAGCCTTTTATTTTACAATGAGCTTTTAATGGAAGTGATTTTAATGTTATAAAAATTAAAAAAGTAAGAAAAGATAAAGACTCTTGAAAGAAACTTTTTGAAATATTTGAAAGTATTCTTCTCTGTAAAATTTAGTTACTACCCACCAAGTCCAACAGCGCCATAAAGGGAAACTGCCACTGGGGATATTACGTGTGGCGAGCAACTTTGAGAAAAAATAAGAAAAACGTTGGCGATGAAGCTCACCTGGGCGTATAGAGCTCTGCGCGAGAAAGAATTTAAAACCCGGACCACGCGCGCCCGGCCTATCTCCGCGCGAAGTTCGAGCGCAAGAGCGATTGAGAGATAGATCTAGCGATGGCGCGGCTGGAAGTTGCCACTGCGCTTTAATGCCGGGAGGACTGGCGACTAGAAGTGTCGTCGTCCCCGTAGGAGAGAGGGAGAGATTCGACGAAACGATACGAAAGTACTTGGACAGTCGATTCGCCGCTCGTCTGGAATTCACCTTGGGATGTTATTTGATAAATTTTACGAGGCTCGTATATCCGTTAGGTACCCGTTAAACAGCGGGGGTGTGCGACTGCTTTTTTATGGGGTTTCCACGGGAGACGCGCGAACGCAACGGTTTCGTCACGATAGAGGATTACCTCTGTGTGCAACCGTTAAGATGGAGGTGTAAAAACTTTGGTTTCTTCGTTACGCTTCGATCGGATCGGACTCGCGCCGAGTTATGTGTGTCATCTCGCAAAATGTGACTTTCAATGAAAAAGAACTTTCATTTTATTTTACTACTTTGATTGAGTTCCTTTGAATGGATCGTGGATTTTACGATAGTAAGTAAAGTATAAATCTCTTAAACTCCTATAAGCTATGTTATCTTTTAAATAAAATAAATGCATGTGGGTTTTTAATGAAAAAAGTTTTGATGATAAATAAGGAAATGTCTCAATACTCAAATACTTATTGAAATGTGTGCCAGTATGTGTGAGCTATTATTTTTAAGGTGAAAAAACTTTTTAAAATTATAAAATTTCATTATTTGTTAATAAATTGCATTAGGATATTGGTGAGGATTCGGCAATCGGCACGTTTCTCTTTAATATAACTAATGAGAAAATTTACGTTGGAATGGCACTTCTTCTTAAGATTACGTTACTGAAATAAACGGTGATTTTATCAAGTTAAGTAGATCAAATGAAAAGAATTCTTTCATTTCATATTTGCTTTAAGAAACGTTGAAATTAAATATATTAGCCTCGCAAATATAAATAAAAACATGTAATATTCTAAAATGTTTGATTTTAAAATTAAAAACTATTTTAATTCTTCCGTTTTTCACGTGAAACTTTTGCTTCTTTACTTCATCCCGATTTACCTTCGATCGAAGCATTATTTATACCCACTGTAGTACTCAATACTTTTTCTCGGACGTATTCCCGATTTAGAACTTACAATTGGATCGCGAGTCCAAAACAGAATTGATGCACAAATAAAATGTTTTTTTGAGATAAAAATGTCAGATATTCTAGAAAATTTTTGAATAAATCATTATTAATGCAGTGTTTTATTATTAGATTTGTCTCTTTTGCCCTAAACTTGATTTTCAATTCTTTAACTATGAATAGAAAATTATAGTTCCAAGTGTAACTTCTATTTCAAATATATATTTATGTAACTACCTTAAGTCGATATTTTTATCAGGTCAATGACCCATTTCCGTTTATATATTATATAGAACAATAACAAATCTCAAACTAACGAACATTGCATAGCAAAAGTCAAAACCGCAAAGGAATTATCTTCTTCGGTGACACTCTTGGAAAATTAATCAAATATTAAAGCTATATCGGCCATTTAAAGTAATAGCCCGGCTCAATACACCTATAAAAATAACCTCTGCCTCGAAACATTATCGAAAATATCTCTCGCTGATCATTCTCTTCCTCCGCAAGTCTTGCTAGATCTCTGCTGCCTTTCTCCCTCTTTCTCTCTTCACATACCTCCGCGTCTTCGGGTTCGTAAAGAGTGAATTGCCACGGCGACCCAGGCATCGATCAAAGCGGAGAAGCGGTTATTCGTTAAGTGCGCCGTCACTGCCGCCAGGCCAATTAGAGGAAAGGAGCTTGGGCAGGCAGCAGAGAAAGGAGAAAGAGAGAGGAGAGAGAGAGGGGAAAAAGAAAAACGGACACGCGCTTGCCGTGGTGGAGCCGGGCCAACAAAGGGGAGGCACGGGAGAAAAGTGCCCCGGAAGACGCCGAGGGGGGGACGCCAAGAGAGAGGCCGCGTGTGTTTTGCGCAGTCGACGCCGCCACGGCTGAAGAAACTTTCGAGAGATGGAGTGGCGAGAATTTCGCTAGAGAAATTTTTGGCTTTGGAATGCGGCTTTTTACGCGTTTCAAATCCACATAGCAGGAGTGAATAACCCGTTTTATGCACAAATTTCGGGTCTATGCATAGAAATGGCTGAGATTTTCTATTCTTTAACAAGATCGTTATTACTGATTTTTAACAAATTAATATTATTTTCTAACCAAGCATGAAATTTAATGTATAAATTGGTTCGAAAATGTGTTTTAAGTAAAAAGTGATCAAATTTATCTTAAAGGGAAAGTAATTTTTCATCAAAAATATATATAAGTCATTATAGAACCTTTCATGGCGAACAATATCGAACCTGGTCACCTAGTTTTTTTATCGACCATAAAAATTATTACCAATTCTCAAGTAAAAGTGTTTCAGAAAATCTCTTGCTATTTTATCTTTCCGAGATAAAAAATGAAATCTCTCTTCTTACATTGGCCATTTCTTGTGGAAATGACAATGACAAAAGCAATGATAAAAAGTATGTGAACAAAGGCTAACGAAATCTCTAGTGTATTTTTATTGAACTTTTTGATGGAGGGATAAATATTGTTAAAGGAGTGATTTTATAATTCTACTCTGCAGGGGATTATTGGGTTTTAAATGGAATTTGCGTACGTAATTTAATTTTTATTTTTCCCTTTATTCTCTCTTCACAATTAAGAGTTCATCTGACTTATTTCCATGAAAAAATTCCAGAACTGTTGGAAACTCTTTTATATGCCATGTTATAGCCAGCTGGGCATCGCATTCTAGTAAACAAAAATTTAATGGATGTTTTATTTAAACGCCATAAACTTTGCCCTTTTCATGTTCTTAGAGATAATACAATTTTCTGAATGAGAGAATTCTACATTATATTTTGTGTGGTTTCAAAACCCTGACGTAATGGAGCAATTCTTCGGAATCATAGAAGGCCAAAATACATGAAAATATAATGACCTATCTTTTTCTGTATCTGTTATTAATTGTAATTTATTAAATATCCACATCAACAATATAATAACGCATTTTATATAAAGCAAACTAAGGAATTAACAATAAAATGAAAAAACCAATTTCTTAGAGGTAACTCGACGCATATTCCATCATATAAAAATTGACTTCATCACTTATATATCCCAATAGATCATCACAAACGCAATAATCCTATATGACGCACGCAGCACACCGGGAGGCCTCGTTTCCATCGAACTCAATTTCTTTTCAATCTCCTTATAATCTACGCGCGCCATCAATCCCCCGGAAAAATAAAGCTCGGCAAATCCCGCGAGTCGATCCCTTATCAATAACACGCACGCGAAAATAGAGCTTCGATCGAGTTTCCCGAACGCTGTTGAGGTGAGAAGAGAGCAGGAGAGCTCCCCTGTACCTCATGCGACGGAAATTCAAATTTTCTCGCTATCTATATACGAGCCGACGCGCGCGCACACTCGACTACTTCTCGTAATTAGCGATCGCGCGCTAGACTGCGCCTGCACCCGGTAATTCGGGCTGCAATTATCTCGTGCGCAGCATACGCTCAAGCGCCGTCTCGTAAACAATCGTGAAATGAAGGAGACTGTGCGTGTGTGTATATTCGAGCAAACATACGAATTCTGTCGAAAGTTGTGTTTTTGGAAATACAGCAGCGCCGACATTCCGCATCTGTCTTATAATTTATAGCACGCGCATTCGGCCTAATGGAGTTACCCGCTATACACACGAGTGCGCACTTATTCGTACAATACGAGCGGTGCAGGCGCACATAGACAGCGACGCGACGTGTCGATACGGTTTCCATAACCGCGCCCGTATATAACTTGCCTAATAGGTTTTGCCATATAATTCCTGGCGCACGCGCTGCGAATATGTAGGGCCGCCGTGCGCGAGGGCCAATGCATTAGCCTGCCGTGAGCCCGGAACGCGATTATGTGCGCGCGCGAGCTGCGGCCCCGTAACGAGGTTTGCCCAGATAGCTCGAGCGGCGATGAATCAAACATTCAGTAGCAGTAGTAGCGGCTGCAGCGCAGGCAAGCCCTTAAGCAGCAGGAATCGTGGTTCTGTCAAGCCAAAGTTTCGTCCTTTTGCCGAAGACGTTTTAGTAATGTCGAAACCACACGCGTGGCTTAATAGAGAGAATCACTGAACGACGTATATCATTGCGGTGCGGTCTTTAAGTAGTGTAAGGCGTGATGTTGTCAGACGGCGCAGAGACAAGGCGGCGAGAATTCTATCGGTGAGCAGAGATTTTTAGATTCACGAGAATGTTTTGTCGTATAGGATTAAACAATGTCCTAGATAGGCAATTGTTTTATATTTTAAACGTTACTTTGAACAATAAATAGTTATTTACGATCGCCGAAATACGAAATGATGATAATAAAAAAGCTAAACGTTTTAGTAAAAGTAGGTATTGCACTTTCATAATAATCGTCTTAAATGTCATTAATGTTATTACGTTCCAGGAGATATTGAACCACTTATAAAAAAAGAGATTAATTAAAAACATAATCATCTGTACATTTCTAATTAGATCAGTGCAATCAAGGTGTTCCTTAAAATTAATTTGCGTTCCAACCTTTTAGTACCTTTATACTTGCAAGTTCTATCCGTCAGTTTACTGAAACTAATGAAATAAAAGCACAATTCTCTTCATTAAAAGTAGCACCAACATGACACGGAATATCTTAATGGCGCAGACGGCATAATAACATTCCGGCGCTACGAGTAAAATTTGCATCCTGCAAACGAGCCTTTGGCAACGTTCCTTAACACAACAAACCCCTCGTCTTCACGACGCTGTATCTACGTTCAGGAGTCGAGCGATCGATAGCCCCATGCTAGTGGGTAGCGTTGCTTATTCTCTGCACTTAACGGTAAAACAAATCCTCAAAGTACCCGCGAAAAATATATGCGTATGAATTATTTCGCGAACAGCACGTGCGCGCCTGCGATTCTGATATTTGGCAAGCCTCCGGCGCTTCAACGGTTACGGTGCCGCTCGGTTTCATCAATCCACGTGGAATTACGTACACTTGGAGGTGTGTGCGTTGTGGGAGTAGCGTGAGCCGAGTGTGTACATACTCAAGCAAGAATAAAATTCGCACATGTTCGCGAGATGCTTTTGCAGCTGTTTCTAACCGCAACTTAATATCCTTAGAGATTCCAAAATTCATGCTTGGTACTGTTTTAGCGTACTGTCTAGTGTCAAAAATCTAAGTAACTTTATTACGAATAATTATTTACGAAGGTTAGTCATTTTTAATTTGTTTCGAAATTCAACAATTTTAATAAAAGCATAATTTACAGTTATTGAAATATTAAAAAACGGTTTTGTTCGAAAATATGTACAGGCATTTTATCTAAAAATCATGCAAAATTTCTACTTGAAAAGTTAAAATATCTGCTCTTCCTGTGAATAAATGTTAATGAATAAACAGATTTCCTGAATTTCATCTTAATAAACTATGGAATACTCTTTATAATATTCACTTAACGTATTATAATTTTAGTTTTCATTTTAGATGAAATTAAATTTCTTAACTAGCTTAATTTAAAAAGACGATGAGTTAAATATTAATAAAAAATATGTAATATGAATGTTATTATGAAAAAGTAAATTATGCCAGACGAATTACATTAGAAGAGCAGTACAACGTTGGTAATTAACATGATTTAATTAAGTAGACCGTATTTTATATTCTTTTGTTACCCTCGACAAAGCTGATTTGGTCTAGCACAGGTTTCAGTATAATGAATGTGTTATAAATTAAAGACTGAGCTGACTAACAAAATGTAGGTTACGAAAATAACTCAAAAAAGTTTTTGTAAATACTACATGAAAGATAAATATGTTAAATCTTGTAGCACCTTTGCTTGATGTCTTCCCTAAAAGAAAAGTTGAAATATTTAAAAAACGAAATTCTTGACATTATTAACTTTTAAAAATGCTAATTACGTACTTGACAAAATATGAATAAATTAAGGAATCAAAACTGTACTAAAACTTTGCACGTTCGAAGAAAAGGCGAGAAAGTCACCATCTCCTTGAAAAGTAAACGAAAATTACTCTCCGAAGCAGCCGACAGTTTTTCACCACGCCTCTCAGCATTAACCGAAAAAGGCAGCCCTGGCATGTGCAGAAAGTGCCTCGGCGCCTCTCGAAAAAAGCTCCGTTGCGGGCGCGCAAAAACGTTAAAAAAAGAATAAGGCGAGGGGATCTGCAAGTACAAACGGTTGCGTGGTCCACACACCACGTAGGTAAGTAAAATCCTCGAGGCATGTAGATAAGCACTTGAGAAGCAGCGGGCGTATACCGGCGGACGAAAATTAACCCCGCGCGGCTCTAATCTCGCTGCAAGTGACAATGTCCCCCGGTGCAAAGAGCGCCAATGGACGGGCGGGCATCTCCTTGACGCCTCGGCCGCGCTGTCCAATCCAAGTGCGACGACGCGAGATAACGAGCTCATGCAAATGACGACGCCACGCGCGCCAAGTAGTTAGCGCTGAAACGGCACGGACAATGCGCGAAAGGGAGAGAATGCCAAGCGCTGGATTTCAAGCCGGACGTGACACGCGCCCGGGTAAATATCTGCTTTGCAGCTCGCGCGCTCGCTCTTTGCTGGAACAACTCGAGCTGTCTTTGTATTAGGTGCCCACTAATTTTTCTCCTTACTTCAAAGAGGTTATAGCTATGTCGCGTGTATTGGCCCGCGGTATTTATCGATCACTACCAGCTTTATTAGAATGTCACATTATGCTTACAATTATGGGAAGACTGTAAATTAAGGATACTTTTTGCAAATAGTGCGGTACATGCCCGTGTAGCCTTGTTATAAAAATTTCGCTTAGGAAAGTACTATTAATAAAAATTGTCAACAGAATTTTTAAATTGTTTTTGAAGTAAAAAGTTTTACAAGTTTGAATTTTTTAAGTTTTTAGAAATTCTAACTTACAACCATCCTATCCACTACTTTTAATGATGTAAACAACATTGGATATAGTTAAACCAATTAGCGAAAATATGAGAAAGCAAACCTCGAGAATATTAATACCATTATTATTGTAAGAATTTCATTTTAAATAAAAAAAAATGTATAAACAATGTGAAGCGTGAACAGTTCTGTTTATATTATTTCGAAAACCCTTTTTCCTTATTATGAAAAAGACGATACGTGTTCCACGACACATTTCTATTTCGAGTAAAACCTTTTTATCTATATAAAGAAAGATAAAATGTAATTTAAAAAAAAAAAGATCTTTTGCAGAATCAGCTCTTAAAACATACGGTGGAGCAAAAAACACTTAAACTTTATGTCACGAGAGAAAAAGTATAAATTTACATAGTAGTCATTCCATATCAGACTCATCCCACTTAACGTATGTAGATACAGCAGTCACGTTATTCTCGTTTTTTATGCCCCCCAGGCCACGGAACCTTCGTTTTCTTTCGAGATCAAAAACTTTATACCCGCAAGCAACATCCGTTACAATTGAGACAAGGGGTAACACTAAATTTACTTTTTTTTCTGCAGAAATGTTAATAAAGGACATTCAATTTAGAAAGAAAAATTGTCCTCTCGAGAATACACCCGGAAAATACGTTTTACGACGCTACGAGTAAAATATAAATATATTTTTTAATATTATAAAATGAAATTCACATGATACTGCGGTAAAAATAAATTAAGGAAATAAAATAATTTTTTTTTTTTTTTACTTTAAAATGCCTGAAACCAAAAGCGGTAAATATTTGCAGCTTCGAAGAGATTTAATGGAATACTTTGCGGTGGAATTATCCACGGAATCTCTTTTTATTGTGTGCAAAATTAAAGCACTACGGCAGAGAGGATAGACAGAGAATGAGAAATTCACGGGATTGAATAGGCTTGGGCGCAGAGCCTTTGTTCAATCAGAGGACAGTCTTTGAAGAGGGTTGGCATCGGAATTAAAACGTCGCCGCAAAGACTGCGGCTGGAATAACGGCTTGCCAGCTTAGTTCCCACCCGTGTAAATAGATTTTCATCGCCAGTGCAATCCTCAACGTAAACGCTATGCAAATATATTTGATTTATTGGATTTGCAGTTTGGCGGTCCTGCTTCTGTTGACACCGCGCACATAAGTGTAAGCTCCAAGTTTGATTATTCGGGTTCACCGTTACAATCAAGAGGCACAGATGGAGTTGAAGCAATCAAAGATTCATTATCTATGTTACAAGTCAAATACTCTAACATCTTGTACTTGTATATCTTAATAGTAAATAGAAAGCAGATAATAAAGATTTTTATCTTTTCAAAATGATCGATTAAAATAATAATGAAAAAAGTTGTTTAATAAAAATAACTTTTCCCTCGAAAACAGCACAGTCACGATAATCCCTTTTACGCCAACAAACTTGAGAGCAGAAGCTTCAAGCATTCGCGATCTAAGTAGCACTTAGAGCACGTTCGGCCCGCAAAGTCAGAGCGTGCGCACGCCGTCTCCTCTCCACACAGATTGTGAACACAAAGCAACGGGGCGGCAGCCATCGGAGCACGCGACTGAGCTCGGGGATAACTGGCGACCGCTCGGAAACACCGAATAGCGAGAGGGCGAAAACAATCGAGATAGATAGAGAGAGAGAAAGCCGCTCCATTCCAACGCACTGCGCGTGCTCTTGTTCGCAGGTACGTATGCGGAGCGAGTTTACCCACCCTCGCTCTCTCTCTCTCTCTCCCTTCATCTACATTAGGTAAATACGCACTTGCGCACGTTTCCGTGGTTGCGCAGTCTCTCACGGTGTACTGAATACGATGCGCATCACACGGACCTATACATGTATGCGTGGTGGGTCGTGGGTGTTCGGGCAAAATGGAGATACATATCACGTTGTTGGGGTTTACAAGTATTTTTAAAATAGTTGATAACAATTCTGGAGAGGCACAAGTATAAAGTATGTTTTATGTAAAATGATTTTAGCTACCGGATAATGCATTTGTTAATCTGTATATTTTAGTAAGAAGACATATTATGCTTTGAAGTCATTATAGCACAAACTATTATACGCATATTTACCGAATTGTATACGTATAAACATAGGAATGAACGTAGACATGTTTACTCAAACACTGTATTTCTTTTATTACTTTTTGATTAGACTTCCTTCTCCATGTTATCGATGCACGCCGAGTTCGTGCCATGGCGCTCCCTCGAGCATCACTACAGCGTTCTCGCGCACGTGGTAGGAACTATCCGCATGGACCACGTATACGGTATACATCAAGAAGTGCCGCGCGACCGCATTGTTGGACCGTATTTGCGCAGCACTCGCGGCGCTACGCGACCCTGCATACATGGTAGGCTGACTAGCCTTTTTTATACTACATACTTTTCGATTTGCCTCCAGGGACTACTCTTCCTTCGGCGCGCGGAAGCAAAAGAGCCTTTTGGCCCGAT
Source organism: Torymus auratus (assembly GCA_900474315.1). Lineage (NCBI taxonomy): Eukaryota > Metazoa > Arthropoda > Insecta > Hymenoptera > Torymidae > Torymus > Torymus auratus. Next base: position 27,524 of record UXGD01000806.1, read on the forward strand.
GGACCACCCGATTTTCTTCTCCTTTTTTCCTGTCGAATTCGTGAGCACGAGCCTCCTTTATCTTGGGAGATTTTCAAAGGCAATTCGGGATAAAGAGAGGAAAGCCTTTGGTATTCGGCGCTGGCTCGCGAAGAATGTGCCTCGTAAGTCTTTTGTAATATAAAACTGTTTGGCCGTCCCGCTGAATAAGGGAACACACTTGCCTTCCGGGCCTGCTCTGGTTTAGTCAGCGCGTAATAAGTAATCTTTCTCATTAACATGTTCTTTGTGTGTCGTACGAAATTGAGGCGGAAATTCCTTGTGATTTTTGCGATGAATTAAGTGAAACTAATGAATTTTCCTTCGGATACTATTGTACAAAGATGAAAGAGTGTATTACAATGAACGAGGAATGAAAAAATTATGAACCCCAAAATGAATTTTATTTCTTTTTTTTTTAGAAAAATAGATTAAAAGTGCCAAAAATAAAAACTATTTATTTTCAGAAGTTATATCAACTGAATTGGTCAATATACCCTCCGGAATTTTGCACTCGAAAAGTATAGTGCACGAGTGAAATACGAGGCAGGCTAATTGTAAGTCAAACATGTTCAATCGAGTGCAAAGTGTACACTATAGTCTATTCCAAACTCAAACATTATCTAAATGCGAGCACAGGAGCTTTGCATCGCTAATTCTAGCCTAAAGCATTCAGAGTGACGCATGCATGTTATTATTAAATAACACCTATGCTAATTCGTAAACATAATAATTATTCATATTTATGTCTAATTTGAAAAAAAAAACTAAATTTTTTCAATTTGCCCTGAAAAACCAATAATTGAATGAAAATGTACACTAACCGAATGAATAATAATTAAAACTGTTAGAAATTGTTCCTAAAATAGAGAAAAACTTGGCATATTTCTATCTTTTTAACAAAAACAACATCAATACGATGCCAAATAAATAATAACATTTTAGAAATTGCTACTGTTTAATATATAATAGCATATTTTGAAGCAGTGCTTTTGACAAAATACTATTCAATAAAGTAACATTCATACTTAATTAATTTATCGAATAACGTTATTTACTTGGATAAATAATGGCAGTTTATTTTCCTTTCCTGTTATTTCACAATATTTCTATTTGCTCGAATGTACACGACGACCGTACAAACAAGAAAACAAAGGAAGGGTCGGGAGTGTATACATGACTCGGATCGGGCTCAATGTTCCGCGGGAAGAAAAATCGCACTCTGAGAATCTCGCCTTGCAAAATCCTAGCAAACAGACAACAGCAGTGGGGTAGTCTCCACTCCTAGATTCCGGCTAACTCGAAATTAATGAAGCAGCCAGCTTTAATCCGATGCTCAAGAGTGGGGCTACACGGGCTCCTCTAGCATGCGCCCAATTAGAAAATACAGACGGAAAGTGAGATGGGAGGGATGGACAGGGGAAAAGAGAGAAAGAAGAATAAGAGTGAGAGGGGAGAAAGAGTAGCAACAATGATCTTGCTTCTTCCAGCGGGCTAATGGCACGCCGAGACTGGAGCTATTGTCGAGAAACGTCGAGCAGAGTATCTACATCACTTATATGCTTCTTATCCAGCTGACCGTTCTCTCTTCCCCTCCGCACCGTCTTCTCTTCCTTTGCGAGCTTATTTTTTTCCCAGGCGAGTAGCTCATGTTAGAATAGGGAGAACTTTTTAACAGACAATTTTCTAAAAATAGAGGCGCTCAAGGAGGTCCGAAAGCCGGAAATAAGTTTTAAACGAGGCGCACAAGTAGCTGAGATTATACTAAAATGACTAGTTTTTCACTAATTTTGCACGTTTTCCGGAGACGCGGTTGCAAGTACGTGGCAGATTGCAAGCGGGTTTATTTTATTCAACTATGTAAAATATGTAATTATTTTGTAAAAGTTGTATAGCATCATTCAATTTTTACTATACTATATCTATAGATACTAAGCTGGAACATATGTTATCTTTTCATTTTCTCCAAGTTTAAAACAGGCTCCTTTTCATAAATGTAATACTCCTCTCAAGTCCGTATGGTTTATAATTCATATCAAAGAAAACCTGCTTTAATGAAAATGTGATATTCAAAATTCAAAAACTAACGCGCAATATTCACTGTCGTATATCAAGAAGAATTCAGTTTGACATAGACAATCTGAAAATTTTCCGAACCCAATATGGTAATTTTTTTGCAATGCATTAATTTTATTATACTGCCTTCTAAAACTTCCTATACTTTTCTATAAAAGGGAAATTTAACTGTATAAGTATAGGAAATTTTAGAAAGCAGTATCGTAAAATTCCTTTATTCGAAAACTTGACTATACTGGGTTGTAAAAATTCTCTTTCCTTTTATAATTTTTCTACACTGAAATAGATGTAATATATGGCAATGAATATTATGTGTTAAAACTTACACCATACAGACTTTGGATGCAAATAACATTTTTAAAAAGAAATGTGTTTTAAACATCCAGAAAATGAAAAGAAAATATAAGTTCTTGCTTCGTATCTACAGATGTATGATGGAAATTGAATTCATAAATAACAACTTTCACAATGTATCAACACATTTTACATAGTACCATGCTGTCTTGGATAGTTTCACAGATGGGTAAAACTACTTTACTAGCATTTAAAATTATTTCATAAGTATAATAAAATTTATGATTTACCGTTTTTACCATTGAATGAACTCGGCGGATTAAAGCACATAGTGATATTAAAGCGAGAAGTCAGAGCCTGGTCTAAGGCACAATAAAGGCAGAATAAATCTACTTCTCGGTGCTCAATAAACCTAAAATCTCCATGAGTCTTTATAGTTCCAATAGCTATGTTAACATACTTGTTTTCGAGTATTGATAGTCATTTTTCTAATTTGTCACGGTAATATTTGCAAGATTCTTTTTTATGTATGATTACACGTATAGTATGATGGTTTTTCAAAACATTTTTATAATTTCTTCTATACATCTTGTTTTTTCTCCATAAAAGATTATTACATCTGCGTAAAGTATTGTTGTCATTACCTTTAAAAACTTTAATAAAATAATTTATAATTATTGCTTAAATGGATTAATTTTCCTTATTTTCCATTATAAAACGTAAGTCACTAGTTTACTAGTTAAATCATGACAAATGTATACTTCAAGCGAGGTGATAAATTTCACTTATAGTAGTTAGAAAAATAAATTCAATTTGGAAAACTATCGATTTGTATGACCTTAAATAGCACATCACTCTAGTGACAATGTACTCTACAGAATAAATAGTTTCTTTTTGGATTTGTAAAAATAAATTTTATTTATAACTACTTAAAAATGTTTGCCTATTTTAAACACATAAACAAAAGATTTATTTAACAACAAAAAATTCAATTTTCATATTTTTTATTTTTTTAATTTTAATAAGCAATCTTGAAATAAGTTTGATATAAAATTTAAAAAATTAATTTTAAGAGTGTTTTCACTCCAGCTATGTGAAATACCTTTCTAATCAGCCTCAATAGAGTCGAAATTTGAGTGTTTTGGAAACAAACGAATTACGGACGTGCGGTCGCCCCGTCAGTCTTCCAACCACATCCACTCGGTTTACATTCTAATTAGTCTATATTCTTCTGAAGCACGGTAAATTACGTTTGTCGATGTCATTTGCAATCGCGATACAGGAAACCCACTCCAAAGCGTAATTAATTTTCCCTCATTCAATTGCTCCACATGTCGGCCTCTCTCTCTCTCTCTCTCTCTCTCTCTCTCTCTCTCTCTTTCTAATTTTCCTTCTAACAAGCGAACAAAACGAACGGTGAAAAAGTAGCGGATCAATTCCCAATTTCTCAGCCGCGAGCGCGCGAAATGCTTCACTTCCCGCGAAAACTCACTCTAGCACGCGCATCGAATGAAATTTCCGTGAGTCTCTACATCTCCCTCGCAGCCTCTCTCTTTTATCTCGCTCGGGGGGAGAGAGAGAGAGAGATTCAATACACTCGTAGCGTGATGCGTTTTTCATCAGTTTCGGTCGTAGCTGCACGCAGATTTGGGCAATATATTAGGCGCATCCTTTGGCAGTGATAGAAGAGAGAGGGGCGTGGGGTGGACGGTTCTTTTTAACCTTATACCGAACGAAGCCAGATTGTTTGTACTTGGTTAATTGAATTTCAAACAGGGCGGAGCTGTGCAGCTCGCTTTCCCACGTTTTACCACGAGCAAACGACCTGCGCACAGCGCTTAGCCTTTTATCTGATGTAAACACGACTCATGGTTCTTTTTTGGATGGTTGGAAAGTTTAATGGGAAGCGGACATTTTAGAAGGACAAGTTTTATCATTAATAAAGATTCAAAGAGTGTCAAACTGGTTGAATTTCTCAAAAAAGTCTAATGGAAATCTTATGAAAATTTTGTAGATCATAATAATGATTACGAGCAAACATTTATTATTTATATAAATACTTCATTTATTGATATAATCAACTTATTAAAGAAAGATAATATGGATCGATTAGTGAATAAGGATAGGTTAGTCGCGTACATTACTTGTCCTATACGTACTAAAATACAGGATAGGCAAAAAATGCACTTTGTAACATAACAGGAGCAGGTTTCGAAGCTTTTTACTAATCTAATGAAAGTTCACAGGTCCCCGAACAAACTTGTTATCGCTTTTTGCTAATCCCCATTTCCGGCTACTAAACTTTGCTCAAGTTACCAAGAGTTTCGACCCAATTTTATTTCTGTTATCAAAGCATTAGGCACCTCTTTCCTTTTTTGCTCGCCGTGAACGATAATGAGATGTCGATAAAACTGTGTTCGAACCAAAGTTTATAATTAGCTATATACCGCAACATTACAAGAACCGAGAAACTATAATCAAGTAAAAAACCATGATTGTAATGCAAACTTTCCCAAACTATGCAAATAAATCTCTTCGGAAAATATACCATGTAATCATCGATTATCCTAAAAGCGTAGTATCATCACCGTCTCAGAAAAACATGTTCCTTCCAGCCCCTAGTCCTCGGATGTCAAGACTGTGTATAAGCGTGCCTTGGGATCCCTCCTTCCTTATTCCCGCTTTCGGGCTGTATATAGAGAGGTTGGGAGACGAGAGAGGGAGAGAGAGGGAACGAATGCAAATCGCTAAATTTACTTTTTCTTTCCAACGCGCGACGAAACGCGTCCCCCCGGGGCGTGCCGCGTGCAGCGCAGCCGTTTGCAAACAAGTGTGCGAAAAAATCTTTTCGCCTCCTCACCCCTTCCGGCTCATTTGGACGGGAAATCCGATTTGCTAGGAAAGTGACGTCGTAAAAATCCAAGCCAAACGACGAATTGAACTGAGAGTGCGCGCTCGCCTTACTTCCATTAGACATTCAATGCGATCTAGCTTTATTATCATTTTCGGATGCACTTCGTTGGAGATAGTGCTTGTTGAGTCGCTTGTAGCGAAAGAATATATCCGCCGGATGAATTTCTCCTGTACGAAATCGAAATAGGACACTTTTATAGATGAGATTTACGGATTAGTCGAACGACTTTTTACTTTTTAAAGCTGAAAGCAGCACTGCGAACAGCGTGGTTATTGACAGAGGTAGAAAAAGTAGTTATTTCTATAATACACCGATTCGATACATTATTAATTCTAAAAGATACAAACTCACGTATTAATTAATTGTATCAAACGTCATGCGATTATAATAATCATAAATAAATTTTCATATTGCTTGCAGTATATTTTAAATACAATCTAATATTTATAACACAATTAAGATAAATAACATAATGATAACTTGCATAATCTAATATTTTTTTATTTACGAATCTTGAACAACTAACGAGCAAGTTTACATAACTAAACCATAAAGTTGGTGTGGAACTAAAAAGAGACTTTAAAATTCAATTTTAAGCAGCCTCTTATTCGAAAAGTTGAAAAAACTTTCTAGAGTTTATAAACACGAGGAATAATTTATAGAAAAAAGAAGTATGTAGATGTGTCTGTTTTAAATTTTTATATAACATAGATATACCTTACGTTTGTAGTCCCAAAAAATAATCAAATATTCTGATTTCGTTTGAACTGATGCATTATAAGTGAAAATCATATAATATCATAAAACGAAGAATATGAATTCGAGTCAAGCAATCAATCAGGTCGAATAATCAGCGTAAAAATGAGCACCCGAGCGTGGAATGCAGGCGAAATAAAAGCTCGTAAAAGTAAGGTATAGAGCCAAAACGAGAGATGTATCTTAATTGCCTCGCTCGTTCAAACAATTGTTTTCCAGGCACTCGAGTATTCGTTTGGTCGAGTGAAGATTGCACAAAAGTGCGATCGACGAGGCGGGAGTACCGGCAATCATAACGATTATACGCGGCCCATTAATTTTCCAGACGGGCGGATCGACAGCGTTGCAGCGCGCGCGCGAGAGAGAACGAGAGAAGGCCGAATCGATAAATTGCCGAATCAGCAGGAAAAAAACAAGGAGGCAAATCGACAGAGTCAACAACCGACTCGCGTATAGAACGCGATTAATACTCGGATCGCAAACATCCGCGAGCGAGTGAACGCGCGCACGTTCAAAATGTTTGCTGAGACATTTAAGACGAGTTAATCCGGCTTTTTTTCCCTCTCGCCGAGCTACATATATATACATACGTGCCACGAAAAGTTGGCAAAAATAGTGGTTCCGCATTTATCCAAGAGAAACATATCGATTTCGTTAAAATAGGTTGGAAAGAGTACGACCTCGCGTAATTAGTATAATTTGAGCGAAGGTCGGTAATTTGAAAATTTCAAGATAATTTCGTAGCAAAATATAGTTGAAATATTTTAGGGCTTGTGTTTTACAATCAAATTAATTTTAATTATTAAAATTGAACACAAAGAAAGATATAACATTCATTAAATTTTTTCATTTTTGAAATAGTAAAAGCACCTTTATAGAATATATACGACTATGCATAACAAGAGCCTTAACTATAAGTAATCGTTAAAAAATTTTGTAACAATACCTTGATCAAAATTACAGGCAATAAACTTATTTAACGTGGGCGTGTATTACCTTTTCTTTTTTTCAGCGACAACGTATTATAAAATGCACTTTGACGTAGAAAAAAAGCTGATTTTCCGGCACGCCATCGGCAAAAACCGATAATTGAATCTCGGGTCTAACTCAACACGCGTGCACGACAGAGGCAGGAAACTGCCCAATCAATTACATCATCCGTCAGTCAGTCGACTATCGAAAAAAAAACCTGACCGCGCATACCTGGCGAAAAAGAGCTCCCTACTTTACGTACGCACACGCTGTCTCTCTCGGACGAAAATAGATTTTTCATCGTCAGAGGCGCGACGTCACGCGAGTGAGGCAATATAAAATGATATCGAGTTGGGGAGGGGAGAAGGGAGAAAGAGAGTTCAATCGTGCGGAACCGGAAGCCGCGCCGGCTCCAATTGAATATGGTATCGCTTGCGCCGGAATTGCCTCCGTCGCCGTGTCCCCGATCGTGGCTCGAATTCCTTCGAGCATTCTTGCGTTCTTCCGTCGCAAAGGAGTGCAGGCGATAGAGAGAGGTAGAGGGCTGGATTAAGAGAAGGTGGTTCAAAGAATTCAAAGCCAGTCTGTATGTATAACCCACTTTTGCCATATAGTCATAAGTAGGGGAGAAATTCTTACTCGGGGTTCGCTACTAGCGGAAACGCAGCAATTTAGGCTCTCAACTTAATTCAACGTTTCAGTCAAATCTGGTGGAACATTACTCCTAAATGATTGCTAGTATCGTAAGCAATTATTACACTAAATGGTATTTATCCAAATTTTCGATTCATTTATAAACTAATCCACCTCTTTTCGATGAAATTAAATGATTAAGAATGTCAATTATAATATTTAGTATTAATTATATGTTAATTAACCATAATAAATCTTACTTAGCAGGGAAGTTCCATTCAAGCAATCATTTTTGTAACTCACCTGTAACATAAAGAAAAGAATAACGTTAAATATGTCGTGTCATCGTGACAACTGGTTAAATATGCATTCGATTATCTATTAATTAATTATATTTACAACTGTTTAATGTTCCCTGCGAATTTTAAAATAAATCGTGCTAATGGTTATGATTACATTCAGAAATTTAATAACATTCTCTGTAACATTTGTTAAATACTAATAGAAATATTGAGTTATATATATAATAAATTTTTGTTGCGATCGATGAAAATTATTATCCGGGTTAACGTATACCGTAATTAACGATTCTACTTTCGCATGTATAGCATGATTGTATCGAATCAGTTTCACGAATACTATTTTCTCTCAACTGATTTCACTGATGCATTTGGTAATTTCAAATTCTATCAATTAATCATACGTCTCATCTCGCTGTAAATCAAAGCTATACTTTCCAGTTATGATTTCACGCGCACGCATCGAAAAGCGCTCAAAATGCCGAGAAATCAAACGACTCCAATAAACTCGCACACGTTCGAGCACTTTCTTTAATCTCACGTCGGGATCGCGGTGTCGAGAAAAAAACACGTTGGGGGAGAGGGGGAGGAGGCAAAAAGCTTCGCGCCGAAGTACTTGTTGCGCTGGCGCGCGTCATCCGCACGCGTTGCTGTAGCCGCGAACGCGCACATTCAATTTGCGCGCTGAGCGAGGAGAGAGAGAGAGAGAGAGAGAGAGAGAGAGAGAGAGAGAGAGAGAGAGAGAGAGCGAGGACGAGCATTTCATCATGCGAATTAAAATGAAAACGTTCGTGACCAAAGTGGCGTTCCCTGTAGGAAGCACGCACTCTTCAACTACGGACATCACTCAACACCAGCTACAGTTGATTTGTCATTTTCTCCCTCTCTGGCCTGTCATGCGTTAGCAAGTAATTGTTTGCACAACGCCTATGCATGATAAGTCTGAAAATATGAGTTTTTCATTTTCTTATAGTATAAAAATGGTCGCAGATAAATTGAGACTACAATAGATATTTAATTTTAACATTTTCTCTTTTTTATACAAGAAATGTTAAAACTTTGAACTTTACTTTATCATTTCAAAAAAAGCATATATTCAAATAGATGTGAGTGTTATTAAAGCATGTATCAAAATTTTCTAGCAAAATGTGTGCCTTTGAAATATATAATTAAATTCACTTGCTTTCGAACTTATAGACATTACTGCTATTAATTAAAACATATATATGTGTATCACTGAAACGGTCTACGCTACTCGTAAAGCAACTGTATCTTTAATATTAAATAACTTTCGCATGAAAGTCGATATTTCTCTCTAAAATTTTTTCAATTAATTAACGCAATTTAATCTATTTAATGAACGGAAAAAATGTTTATTGAACAAATTTTTTCCTTGAATATCACGTCTATACTTTTTTGGTATAATGTTTTGCGCAGGTGAATCACAAGAATTTCAAATGTCAAAACTACACAAAATGGTGATGTAGAAGTTTATTTTTTTAAATAAAGCCATTTTTTATTTGTAATATAATGCAGGCTCTTAAATCATTTCTATTTTTATACACGTTGAAAGTTAAAGTTCTCAGCCTTATCAAAACCGTGAGAAGTTTGGTTACGCCAGTGTAGCCCTGGGTGTATATATAAGCGAGGAGAGCTATGACGTAGGAGGAACTTTTCATAAAACTTGCTTGTGCGCTAGTTGGAAAATCAGAGTTGAAAATTTTGCTCGCGTCGCGATGTAACCTCTCTCTCGGCGTCCTCACCTTTAAAACACCTAAATCCCAACGCTGGCTTCGAATTTCATCGGAGTGACGGCGGATATTCCTCTGCTTCAAATTGCCCGACCCCGAGCGTTTTCCCCATCGTCGCACCTGCCGCAAGTCGAAAAACCGTTCGACAGAGTTCGAACCAATATTCACCGAGTCAAATACTAATTGCGACAAATGACTTTTGATTTAATAGCTCGCTCGTACAAAAGTTTGTGACTATAGCTATTATATAACTTTATATTATAATTTAGAATTTGAATTATTACATAAAGACTAGAGTTACTAAATAATGACAAGTTACTGAATGATAATATATTATAATTTAATGGCAGAACTTACAGTATATTAAACGAGGTGGGTTGCGGTAAAAATTTCTCAGAGGGCAAGTTCGAATCATATTAGAGTAATCCGATTTCTTTACACAATAAAAAAAAGTTAAATTACAGCTCGAAAAATCATGAATTCAAAGAAATAAATTTTAATTCCAAACTCATTTATGCAACTCTTATTATGCAAATGCAAAGCAGCAGCAGACGTAAGTAGAGACGGCGGGAAATCCTGCGTACTCTTTACGTGAAAAACTTTTCTGATATTAATAGAGAAAAACGTGCCGCTGCGCTACCGCCATCACTGCTAAGCGAATTTCACCCGCTCCAAAAGCGCTGCAGGCATTTAGAGCACGCAAAATTATTTTACCTCCGCCTCAAAGTGATCCCCTTTACGCGTATCACGCACATATAAGGCGATCGCTCGTTAAATAACTTCCTATCTTTAACAAAAATGATGGGTTTATTATATCAATTTATTCATGATTTAGTTGGTGGGGGAGTAGGTTACAAAAACAAACGTGGCGCGAAGTTTTGTTAAAATTACGACGCGCAAAGAGATGACTGTATAGTAACATTACAAACGAAATTACGCGGTCGGCGAAATAAATGAATTGTAGGCTTTCGCGACTATACTTCACTGATATCTATTTCTATTGGGGGCAAGATGTTTGAGCTATTAGGTAGCAGGAATGCTCCAAGACATTGAGGTACATGGTCGAATAAATACGGCATTTTGGAAAAAGTCGACACATCGTCAGTCGCACATTTGAAGCTTACAGCTTTCGTGGTATTGAGAAAAAAAGATGCCCCCAGAGGTTGTCAAGAAATGAAACATAAAGGAACTGACCTCAAGAAGTATGAGAAAAGTCGAATGAATGACAATTTAATAATATAAGTAGAAAAGTAAAGATTTCATCCGACATTTTATAGTAAAAATGGAAAAAAATCACTTTTTGAATATAGTTTATTTAAATATGAGAACACTTTGGGTTTAGTACGCTTTTTATAGATTCTTTTACAGATTCTTTTCCTTTGTCGATTTTACGATGTAATGTGTAGAAAAATCCAGCAACAACTTTTGATCCTTTAAAAAAAGAGTCTCTTTAAAAGAGAAAAATATATTTACTTCTTTAAAATAAACAAAATCCAAAAGTTGATTTTTTCCATCCTTATCTTTCTTAGTATTCGTACACTATGACGATAAATTCAAAATTCATGAAATTACTTGGACATAAATTACAGGTCAATAATAATTATTGTAGTATTCGTAAACTCTCAATCTGTACCCCATATGCAATACACAGCCAGTACTGGGTAATAATAAAATGGTCAATACTGCGAGAATGCAGAAAAGGCATTATTTCATTGTCAATCATGCTAAACGGCTAAGAGGTTTTAAGAATTCGGCGTTACGTAAATTTTGTTGTCATGGTCCAAAGATTATGCTGAAGGACCCCGCACACTTCTAATGAAAAATGTCATTCCGTCAATTTTCTTGAAATTTTGTTCAAAGGTTCCTCTACGTATGCTGATCAAAAGTTCTCATGAGTAGGGTTTCCGACGATGGTGACTTTTGACCAGCATACGTAGAGGAAACTTTAAACAAAATTTCAAGAAAATCAATTGAAAGAAATGTTTCTATAAATAGAGGGCGGGGCCCTTTACCAAGTATTATTAAACCCAGCTGCAGAAAAAAGACAGGGACTTAAAATTAATAATACTAAACTCGAAATATGTTCGATAAAATTGTATTCTGCGTCTGATCACAATAGTCAAATTTAGACACATATAAAACTTGTTTATACACAATATTTTCTAGTTTGATATTTCTATTCATTTCTTTAGAAAGCCCATATAGGTTTACCTAATAAAAAAAAAGACAAAATAGACGTTATATTTTAAACTAAAATGTATAGATATAAATGATTATTTTTATGAGAGATTGACGTCAGGAAACAGTCTTACATCAACAGGATGTTCAAGGAGATATATCATTTTGAACGTCACAGGAAACTGACGTCAATAAAGAGGAGGGTATACGCAAGTTTAGAAAAATATTCGAGGTACGTATACAGGAATCCAATTAAACAACCTCTCGCGCTACTATTGTAAGAAAAGCATCAGTGCGAAACGAGCGTGCCCGTACTACAGCTACAGCCTCCCCCACCAAAAATCCACCCGGCCGGCAACTCTCCGTCTTCCTCTGCCAATCCATCCCCTCTCGGGTTTCCCTCTGTACACGCGCGCTGTCAGCCACAAAGAGCCGCGCGGTGGTGGATTCTTCTCTCGGGGCCAGCTCGCGCTGCGGCGAGACAGCCGAAAATGTAGGCCAAGATAGCACGATAGGCCACATTAGACCGCGATCAGCGCCGACGCCGCAGGACTCAGCGAAATATCTCGAGCGCCGGCGCGCGTAGAGGAAAAAGCTTCGAGAGTAATATCGACTCGAAAGCCGAGTCTCTATTCGGGGAAATCGAGGGAGAGTCTAGAGGTGGCTGAGGATGGAGGTGACGCGACAAAAGTATTTTCGCCGCGATCGAGGCCACTCGCCAGTATGCGAGCCAGCCGAAAACTCGATTATTTGGCCTTTTTCCCATGGTTGTAATTTTCCACAGATTTCTGGAGGAGCGTGAAATAGGACAACAGAAAAAACTCTCAGACGGTATAATTATACTAATGGAAAGTGCTTATTTACGCGTTCTAAGAATTCATACAAAGAGAGCGTAAATTGAATGACTTTTCTATAGGATGAAGTACGTTCAAAACGCTGTTTTGTCAAGTCAATTTTATAATTAATTTATCTCGATCTCAATTAGAATCAATGATGAAAACCAATTTCAATTTATTATTGATTCTTATCTTTCCATTATTTTAAACAACTCAGCCGATAATAAAATAAAAATAAAACTCTTGCAAGAATTTTTCTCTTGCAGACCTTGCATCTCAATAATGAGTCGAACTACAAGAGATCGGTACAGGTTCTATCTACAGTGGGTAAATTATCCAATATTACACACGCGCTTTAACTAAAATACTCGGTGACTAAGAACAAGATTGAACTGTGGAATAAATTGCTTTCCCTAAAACGCTATCCTATTGGTATCGCACAACCACCGACGCCAATAAGCTCGTTACACTATCCACGCGACGTTTATACGGATAGTCCAACTCGCTCTTCTTTTCTCTCTACACTTCCGGCAGCCCCTCCAATATTCCGAAACGAGCTTTCGCGATCGAAAATGAACTCGGATGAAACGCTCGCGAGATGCGGCCAATAATAGCTTCGCGCGTGTGCCTCTCCATATTTCGATCGGTCGATAGAGAAAGGGTAGAATCGCGTCCAGCGCCCCGGAATAAATCAGATGCCAGAGGCAGAAAAAGCGGGCTCGGCGGCGCAGCTTCTGCCCATCGGGATTTCGCACGCGCGCGCCAGACAAAACCGCCCATTAATAACGACGGCCGGCCGAACGCGCGAGGCCTTTGATGGATTCGCGCAGCGCGAGCGCGACAAAAAAAGAACGGAAATAAAGCGCGCGGCCGCTCGCGCCTGACAGCCACCCCCGATAAATAGATTTACCGCGCGGGCGCTGTTTTCACGCGCGCGATGTGTGTACATATACGCATAAGCCTATCTAGAACACGGGGCTATTGTTGATGTGCTGTTGGCCGGGTTCCTTGCCACAAGTAATTCGGCTGCCTGAATTCAGCTGGATCTTTATGTATAAGTGTGGGTCTCGCTTCGGCGCCGTTGCGACTATTTCGGTTACTGTTTTTCCTTATTGCTTGTCCGATTGATGAATAGCTTTGTCGGAACTCGGCGAACGGTAATTTTATTTCTGACGTAGTACATGGAAAATTAAGTTAACCGGGTTCCAGAGCTACGCGACCTATCGTATAAAATGAAATATTTGTAAACGCTTTTAGATCGCACATGTGTCTGACCGTAACGGATATCTACTACTTATCGTAGCATTAAGAGTAGCCTAAATTTATAATTGAATCTAATTTTCAAGCTTAATTCCTTCTAAACGGAACATTCAATTTTATAATTCAATTTACAGATATTCGGTTATTTAATAATTGAATTACAACTATAGAGTCGAGCACTGAATTTTTTAATTAAATAGTTCTTACTTCAATAAAAGCACATGTAATTCCAGATGCATAAAAAATGAACACGTGTAGCGCGCGAGCATACAAGAATAAGGACGAGTCGCCTTCGCCACCTCGAATTAACTCTTGTCACGTCTCTACTTGTCCAGCTCGTCGCGTTCCTCTAACGGTCGCTTTCTTTTTTATTTTTCGCCCTTTAATTACTGCGTTCACGAGCTGGATTCGAGAGAGCCACCAAGACAAAGGGAAAGGGAGTGAGGGAGCGAGAGAAGTCTGTCGTTAGAGTTAAGAGAGGCGCGAGACGTAGACGCGGCTCGGGAAATGGACCTGAAAGGGGGAACAAAAACATGGCTTAGCTCAACTGTCTCCAATAAAAAGTACAAGTATCTTTTTAATGCTTTGAAAAACGGGCTCTTTCGGAAAATGTTTCCTTTCAAGTGCTTTTCACAACGATTGTGCACATTTTGCATACAGTGAAATAATAGTTATTTTAACAGATTAGGGTACTTTCATCGCTTAGGGGCTCATGGCAAAGAATATTTGCCATGAAGCATTGAAATTTCTATATAAGTAAAATTTTTCCGACAGTTAAGGGGTTAAAGCTTTAATAGTACTTTTCCGAAATTCGTTAATTATTTAACAAAATAAAAATTTAATATGTTGAAAAAGAAATGTTGTTTGTACGTGAGGAAAGGCGCCGCGTGAAGCACAAAGATATTTGGTCGCCGTGACGATTGAGGAGGACAGACCGAAACCGGCAGCGGAGTAGTGCGGATCTCCGTGTCAAGATCCGAATAAGAAAGAGAAAGAGAGGGCAAGGCGATAAGGCACAAAAGATACAACGACGACAGAGCTGGTAATCCCGAGAAATACGGGACTGTCCGGGAGGGAATACAGCAAAAAAGGAGTGTCGGGTCAGTAACCGCAGATTGTCAATCTCTTGGTAGCGTACGTGGCTGTGCGACGCCGCGAATCCATACTTACTCCAACTGGCCTTACGATATCCGTCCGAACGAATAATACCTTACTATTCTCAAAATATAGATCAGAGTTTTAATGAATATAAGAACGAGATTTTATTGCATAATTGATATTACTGACACGGATATGTATGCGCAAAGATTAATTTATTAAAGAGAGTATGTTACATGGAAGCGTGTATGAATAAACGACAATTTTTTGTGATATTATTCCAAACATTTTTTTGGAACCGTTTTTCAGCATTAAAAATTTTCTCTTCAACGAAGGAAAAAGTTGTGCCACCCAGAGTGTTCTGACATTTTAAAGTAGATATCACAGTCAGTGATATAATTACAATCAAACTTCCCAAAGTTGCAGAAACTCGTCAAAAGTCATAAGCCATCGGCATTATAATCCATCAATGCGCAAAAGTTGCAGTGCCGAGTCACGCTTGTATATATATCCGCCTCAATTAAGGATGAAAGGCAAAAGGGCTTGCGCGTCCGAAGGTGAAAGTTTTCGCGCCGCCTCGAATATATAAAAGGCCGGGAAATTTTCATTCGGCCGGGGTATTGTGCCACGCGCTGAACCAACGGCCGCTCGCCGATAAAAACTCTTAAAAAGCCATTTAAAAGTTTATTGCGCCCCGGCGAAATCAGAGCGGATGCATTAAACGCCGCGGTGGCGGAAGAAAGGACGAATGGCGCAACCGCCTCTTTTGGCTCGTCCCTTTTGTTTTCGAGAGAGAGCGCGGGGCTGTCGGTCAGCCGCGCTTGGACAAGTGCTTTCAGCGAATCGCTTCGAAAGAGAGAAGTGTCGTCGTCGGCCCTTTGAGAATAATGACCGGCTATATAGAGAATTTACAGGAGTGTTTGCCGGGGTAAGAGAGGAGGTGTCGCAAAGAGATAGAGGGGCGAGAGAGAGAGAAAGTGCGCGCAAAGATGAGGAAGGAGGAGAACTGACTCCGTTCAGGCGGGCTTCCTGTGTGCTCTAGCCTCGATTTCGCCGGCGCCTTATTTGGATTGTAATTGAATTCTCGAGTGAGTCGCCGCGAGGGATTTTTTACTGCTGCCGAAGGACTTTTTCCTTGGCTAGAAAACTTTTAATAAATTTCGGTAAAGTGTGCGGAAGATGAAGGTTTAGTGTCCGTCGAAATCATATACTAAAACAGTAACTTATTCAATGTAACGAAATACAATGGCTTATACTTTATGCAACTTATACTGTTCAACAAATAACTATGTGTATTATTAAGTAGTAAATAAGGTTGACAACTATTATTTGCTTGAGGCAGAACATGCAGCTTAATAATTATAACTTTCCTAAGTAAATCAGTATTTAGAATGGCTTTACCAACTGTTGATTATAAACTCTCTGGCAAGCTTCAACTTTTACAACCCTTCTAATGAGATTCTTCCTACTCTTTGACGAGTTCTTGTTTATGAACTTAACAAGACTTTCCAGTTATTTTAACAAATTGAATCTCTCGTAAGTGGAAATCGTTCGATACTAAATGACAGTTGTTCGCTACTTTTTGATTAATTACAGAACTACATTTGTAGCTCCTGAGATAGCCACATAAAGAGGGTTAGGGTAATTTTTCATGACTTTTCTCCAAGGGAAAACTCCAAATATTATTACCCTCTTAAAATCTCTTGGTATAACATTTTTAACACTTTCGAAATCATATAAACGACGTCTTTTATATCCGTCAATACTTTTCCGAAAGTTCGACGGGATTTACTGATTTTCATCGCATCCGTAATGTCGAACCCGGGCTTCCCATAAGCAATGTCGCAACTCAACGTAAATTTCCTCCCGGGATCAAAACTTGCTCATCCCCTGGGCACCTCCCGTTCCAGTCATATAAGTCCATCGGTGAGTAACAGCATTCTTTCGAATATGCCTACTAACAAAAATTCAACGGCACATAAACAATATATTTTGCCGTTATTGAACCCATGGCGCCAAGAGAAGAAAGAAACTTTCTCACGAAGAATTAAAGCCAAGAGGACAACGGGCCCAGGAATGTTTCGCTCCGGCGACTGCGAATAGCGCAATAGCATCGTAAAAGGGCGCAGCCCTTAAAAAGATGCAAATACGGACGAGAACTTTTAAGAGCCTTAAAACGTCGAGTTTAAATTAGTCGACTGCAGTGCTGCGCGCTGTGTGGCGCTCGCAATTCAAATGAGTCGGAATAAATGTCCAGCACGGGGCAGACAGCACGAGTGTCAATGGAAAGCTCGTGCGAGTCTAGCGTGTATATTCAGCCGGAGCTTGGAGATTATATTGTACGGAGTCCCGGTAGTCCGGCTCTATTGCGCGAAATTCCTACTCGGACGTGCGCATTCTTATACGGCCGCACAAAGTGAATTCATTCACAGCGGCTATCTTTTGGGAAAGTATATATTGCTTCCTCAAAAAGGAAGCTTTGGAAATTTTACTAATTTAAAATTATTAAGAATAGTGGTATAAAACGGTTTACTGGTAGAAAACTGTTTTGATTATGAAAAAACTTTTTTCCTGTCTGTCTGTATGCGTTTCTGTGTACAGGAACTTATTCTCTTCGATTTTGATACCGCCTTCAAATGCACAATTGAAAATTAAATTTTTTTATTTTTCTAGTGTAAAAACGTTGTTTTTATATAATTCTAAGAAATTTGACAAGATATACAAAAAATTAATAATTGAAAATTCGGAATATAGCTAGTTCTAAAAAAGTACAAAAAAGCTTATAAAAAAGTATATCAAAGAGTGAAACGTGGCGAACATTTTATTTATAGAAGTGGCATGTGAGTCTTATAAACAAATGTACGCCACGTATCACTTTTTGATAATTTCTCAATTATTTTGTGCCAATAAATTGCCATCGGTTTTTTTTATTTAACTTTAGATTCATTTATTATACGTTCTTGGTATATTTATTAATTAATCGTGTCATAATAATTCACTCATTAATCGTATTGATATGGTAATTAAAATAAATACATATATTGGATTCTCTATTATAGTGTTTGAAGATACCTCTCATTACTACTTTTTTCATACACATCTTTAAAATTCTAGTGAGATTAGTTTTTGAGTTAGCAGAAAGTATTTTTTCTTAAATATATGTGCGCATCATTGTTGCGAAAAAACCCGAAATCACGATTTGAAAAATTTTTTTCGAGCACACCTCCGTGCCCTGGTTTTCTTGTTCATTATAGTATATAAAATGAAAATCCGCAGTTGAGCATCGTCCATCAAGTTGCCTATTTTTTCTACA
>UXGD01000807.1:0-45886 GCA_900474315.1 Torymus auratus
ATGTAGCATAGTATATTATATGTTATATGTTATATATGTATACATTATGTTAAACCTAGGGCATTCTTGCCTGTTGATCTAAATAAATAAATAAATAAATAAATTTAAAAATAAATACTTATAAATATTCATAAATGAATTTAATTATAATTATGTCATAAATTGTTGCAAAAATGAGAAATTTTGTTATTAAAAATTAATTAAAGGAATCACCAAATTAAGTTTGAGAAAGCTACGGACCAATGAATTGGCAGCGGTCTTTTTAAGAATGGAGAATTTACATTTCAGAATGGAAATCTTACCGATTTTTGTTGAAAGTAAAATGAACTTGTCACTTCACAGTTGAATCAACTGTAATAGGTAATGTTGAATTAACTAATTATTTTTTTATAAAAATTCATTCTTCCTTCACTTCGCTCTGACTCGGTAATAAACTGCTCTCGATCAACCAAAAGCATACACAAGATCAAATCACCGCGTCACCACGTCGCTCACCGCGCGAGATCGCCCTTTCCAAACAATCGCATTACCTTTATCTATTATACCGCTCGCTATCGCTAACAGCCGATCAATCGATTGATCACCGGCGCGCTTTCCACCCGGTAATATCGACTGCGATCGAACGGCCGCGTATCTTATATATGTGTGTGCGAGACGCTCGGCGACGCTTATATAGTGACAGGTCGCGCTCGTTATAAGAGGCGTGAGCGCAAGTGCGCCGCTGCGCGGAATAATAATTGTCGTTCTCACGAGGGGTTAATTGCCTCGGCCGATTGTTATCCCGCGCGCAGCGAGAAATATTACAGTATTATTATCCAGGCGCTTTTTTTTAACATCGTCGCGTATGCGTTGTTGGGCGTTACGGTTGTTGATGAAATAGCGAGTGCAAGTGATCGAAATGCCTTTTTTTTGCTTGGTTGGAGAGTGGGGTTCGAAGTTGTGAGGTTCGTTCGTGTCATAATAGACCGTGATGATTGGTATTATTGTGGTTACTGAGCTTGACTGTATTAATTATTATGCATTCAAAGCAACTTTTGTTTGTTAAGTTACTCTAAATTATCCAACTATTAAATTGAAAAATCATATCTAGTAATCAAATGACTTCAGTAAAAATTCATCTTAAATATAATAAATTTTGATACATTGAATTTACGAAAAATCGAACGTCAGGTAAATTATACCCTCGCAGTATATAATATATCACTTGATTCATATTCTTTATCAACTATACTATAATACCATTTTATATCGTTCTATTTTTGACATTGATTTTTTTCCAACTATAACGCTACATGTATATACGTACGCCCGCTGCTCTCTTTTGCTCCACGCCTATATGTAAAAGCGAAAACGTTATGATAGAGCATCTTTCCACATGACTAACTTCATAATCGTATGGGCGACTTCGACAGGCGGGTGCCCGCGCGCTTGCAGTCATTGGTTTCAAGTGCGCTAGCCGCCCGTCGAACTTTTCCGCTTAATACCCTGGGTAGAAGAATTAACGATATTTTATAGCTAACGTGTTAATTAAATGGAATCATTTTTAGCAAAAATCATAATGCAAAAATAATATAATTCATCTAAAAATTCTACTTTCAAGTGCAAATGCCATTAATTATTTCGGATTGATACATAATTATAAGAATACAAGCAATGTTCGTTTTTAGCCATAACGTTAACTGAAAAATAGCTAGCTTGTGGTTAACATTTGTACCATGGTAGGCTTAATTAATAAATATTAAAGCGTCGAGTCTAGCGCGACCCTCTCGCTGTATCGGCTGCGTATTCTTATCGATTGAATATTGTCAGTGGATTTTTTAACTGGGCGTTCGTCACTTAAAAGAATGACACTAGAAAAATGCAAATATAATATTTATAATGATACTATGTAAAAACAAAAATATCTAGTATTAAATTTTAAGATACTTAATTTATATAACACACTGGTATGTTGAATAAATCCCCTAAGCCACAGCTCATTATTAACGACGTAATTAACGGACGAAGATTATAACAATCCCCCCTGTATTATAATTTACCCCTCCATAAAATACGTCTGCATGCACGAGTCAATAAAAAGCACGACTACGAGAGGAGCGCGTATCTCTCGTCTTCCGCGAGTCTTCAATTATAAGTCGTTACCCTCATTAAGAATGGAAGAAAAAGGAAGAAGAACAACGCGAAGAGGAGAGGAAGACATCCTCTGAGCGCGCGTGTGTGCAGTCCCTTCCCTCTTTATCTTCACTGCGAATCGAGTCGATTAGATCAATCGTATGCGCGTGCGCGCAAGGGCAAATTGGGCCGAAAAATCACCGCCGCGGGCGTAGGTTATGTATATTATGTATATGGTATGTACATTCGTTGCCGTGTACAGGGATCATAATCGTTATACGCCGCGCATTTTTTCAGGGAGCTTCCGAGCGTAACGCGAGGGAAGAAAAGATGCGGAGCTGATATATTGAACGTGATGCTCAGTGAATATTATTTTTGACTATGAAAAATATATTTTTCAAATTCATAATCGTTTTTTACTTTATTAATAATTTTTATGATAAATACAATTATTCATTGTTTATTATACGTAGAAATAAACAAATTATTTCGACCAATTATTCTTGTTTATATTTAAAAAATCAAATTAAGTCTTCCTGAATCTAATACTGTAAATAAATAAAAAGTAGAGGTTTTGCTTAATACAAAAAATATATCTTTTATCAACCGATCTTTTTTATTCAAAAGGCAGCAAAAACGACTTCTCGATACAATCCTATACTTTATAACTGAATTCCTTTCTAAAACGACTACACGCATATAATCTGGAATTTATGTAGCACATTCACCTTTATTAGAACTTCTCAACCTCTAATTTTGTTCTTCTATATATACCCGGCCAAACCACCTTAATCAAACTATACCGGCATCGATTAAGATTCCCTCCAGCAGCAATCACGCTGTGCTCCTTCAAAAATTCCAAAAACTCCCCGCGTTCACACGCGACAAACCTTCCCCCCTATCCCCCCACATACACACGGAAAGTCAGTAGAGCAGATACATTCCGGTAACTCTAGCGTCCCGTTAAAAGGGCCGCCCCTACCCTCGGCCGCTACAACCGGACAAAAACGACGCGCGGAGATATTCCAGTTTGCTGCAGCGCGCCCGCAGCCGGAAGATCGTCCTTATGCAGGCGGCTCGGTCTCCGCTATATGCGCGTACTACTGTTCCGGGTTCGATTGCTGCTCTGCACACTGTGCACCCGCGATCTTTCCGTTTCGCCGCCGCAGCGAGTCGCACTTGCCACTGCGCGCAGATGCGCGGGAGTATCGTTGATAAGGGTAAGAGACTTCCTGCAGCAGCTCTTTTTTTGGCTCGAGCTTTCGTGAGCATTCCGATCGCCGTGAGGGTTGTGTGTGTGGGTGCACAGGAGAGCTACCTTTATTACGCGGAGATTATAAGCGGGTTTGGAGGCTAAGCCGTTGGTTATAAGGAGTGTATAGTTGAGTGTTATCAGCATGGGAGACTCACGTACTAGTTTGATTAGGTGTCGATAGAGCAGCGGAGTTTTTATTCGAGAGTAATTTAATGCTGCGGAGAAACGGTTTCTCGTGTTTCATTTTGCGGCTGTAAAAAAGAGATTTGTGGCTGAAATTGTTTTATATATGAATTTCAAGTACAATTGGATGTACAATATATTTATGTTTTTTTTTTCTCCCCTACGGTTATAATTAGTGAATTTTATTTTATATATAATAATAGCGTTGTATTAACGATGCAACTAGATAAGTTAATAAAAGTTTCGATGCATAGATATAAGTGAAATGGTTTTGAATTCAATCTGATATAATATATCATATGCAGCAAGTAGTAAAAGTATATCACTATCATTAAATCACTTATCACAACAGTAAAAATGTTAAAAATCCAATCCAAAATGATAAGCTTAGAGTTAAATGACTACTGTTATTATTAATAGTTATTTCTATCAAATGAAAGAATTTTCTAAATAATTATTAGAGGGACATATATATATAATCATGATAAGCGAAATAGTTTAAATTGAAAATGAATGAACATTTATAGTAAAGTTATCAATTAAATGTGAATGAGATATAACTTCGAAAAATAATAATTACAATATTAATCGTACAATAATCCTAAATCACTCGCAAACAACACTATAGCGACGTCATTTTTAGAGAAAGTTGAGATATATGTTAGCAAAAGGCTTAATAAGGCCACAATATACACCGCAAAAATAACATTATAAATTATATTTCGTCCCATATAAGCTATATGCGCGCGCGGGAAAATTGATCGCGTCCCATGACTGCACGCGAGCCAACTCGACCATGGCACCGACCGACAGCGGCACACAATTGATTTACGGGCTAATCAAATTTATTCGCCGACGAGAGACCCGCCGCCGGCGACCAATTTGAGGAATCTTAAAAGCTCTCCTCCTCCTCCTTCCCCTGATGCCCCGTCGAACCGTATATGCTGCATCGGGAAATTATGATTGCGTCATTAAGCGATGCTGTTAACCAGCCATTGTCGTAGTAGCCCCTCGTCTATACACACGGGCCGGCGCATGCGCAGGATTTACTAGAAGCGTTCTAGAAATTCAATTTCACCGTTTACGGCCGCCCCGCCGTTTTAAAGCGCGCTCGCGCATCGGGACGGGTGAAAAAAGGCGAGCGATGCAGATAGTGAAGCTTTCGGTTGTCGCATTAAATTATCTGCTGAAAGGGGAAATTCTGGACGCGGAAAGACGAGATGCTGTTTAGGATGTTTGGCTCCCACGGTAATGAAATACCTTCGAATTAGTCAATTATATCGTCGTTTGAATACTGTCGAGTGGACTTTGCCGTCAACGGGATATTGGGAAAAGCTGGGTTACGCGTTTTTGAGGTTTCTTATATATGGTTCAATGTCATAATTATAACATATAAATATTTCCCATGTATATATAAATATATTGAGTTATTAAGAATAGATCATATATATTATAACTGTTATGTATAACGAAACTTTAATAAAATATATGACTGCGTTATAAGTAACAAAAAGCGAATAACGAAAATATAGTAAATAAAATTTATTACTATTTCACGCAATTAGTCAGCTAAAAATTTTAATAAGCATATAAAACATTGTAATCTAGAGCTGATGCCGCGCGCTTTGGTATTAAAAAATCGAACAAACCGATCTCTTTCTCTCTCTCGCTTCTCAGAATTCCTCGTCCTCCCGAAAGCATCGTTATGCTCGATCATCCCGAAAATATGTGCAATCTCCAGACGAAATCTTCGGCGTTTGTCGGATCCGCTAAAGAGGCGACGGGCGGTGTAGTATACTGCGATTCGGGCCGAGAGTCTCTCGCAGTGATTCGTCATTCAGATTCGCTGAAAGACGCGCGCCTTAGGTTGGAGTCTTTGTTTTTTTGACGATCATATTTTTTATTCTTGAATTAGTTGCTGAGTAACTTTGGTTGATAACATTATACGACAATATAATTGATAATCTATGCCTGAAATGTGACTCAGAATCTCTGTAGTATAATAAAAGGATCAAAAGTATAATCGTGACCAAAAATATTAACAATCCTAAAATGATTCAACTATTTTGACATATAACGTATAATCACCTCGAGCGACCCTATATTCATATCTAAATTCACGCACGCACAGCAGAGCCCCCATCAACATTAAAATAGCTCTATACTAGAGAGAACTCATTCCGCACGTCATATAACCCTGAGAATCGCGCAGGAAAAAAGGAAGAAGCCGCAAAAATCATCTTTCACACTCTCTCACGCGATCGATTCCGGGTCACAGCTACAGCTGATCGCGCGCGATCGATGAAACTGTAAACGCTCGCCGTTAAACGACGCGGCGCCCGTACGTACGTACGTGCATTAGCACGCGCGCGCGGCTCCTTTAATAAACGCCTCTCGCCGACGTACTAATCATCATCATAGTTGTACCGTTTGCGCGGTCGCCGCGCAATCTGTGAACGCGCGCGAGCAACAGCTGGGGCGGAAGGAAAAGGGAGGGAGACGCGCGCGTGCGGTTTCGCGCGATAAAGAGCTTCCGCCGCGTGAGAACGTGTGTATATATATGTATGCGGTGTCGATGGTCCTCTGTCGACGACAGTTTTCGCGGGTTGAGGGTATGGGACACGAGGGTGAAAGTATAGTTTAACATCTGTTGTTTATGTACGTGGATAAAAATTATTTCCGTTAGATGTAAGTTTTTAAATGCGATGATGGGTAACGCGCATATGATGTGATGTTTAACCCGCCGATATGTTATCAATAATATTTTATTCCGATAATTAAGTGATGTACAAACTATTATATGTTCCATCACGATGTTAAAGTATATTGATCATGCGTTGCTTTACTTTCTTTAATACTGGATTTCAAACTAAAAATCAGCTTATGTGTGTATTAAAGATCTCTCAAAATTCTATTTTCGGTGAATTCGAATATACTGCACGTACTCGAAATAATTTAAAGAGCGCTAGATGAAATATGGGATATATAATACTTTATGGGATATCCAATGAAGTGGTACTATAAATTTTACTTCTATAAAAGTATATAGTAATTTTTATAGTCTGCAGAGTTGCTTAATGCGACCCTGCGATAATTTTTACCAAATATTCTCGTCAGCGTATATATATATGATAATGGTTTTCAACGCAATATTCGAAACATGATAAATGGCCAAAAAACTGATTAAATTTTTAATTTAAACACCATAAAACGAATACTGGAAACAATCGCTGCACCAAGTCCAGACGTTATTAGCCCCGCGGCTAAAGTCGCGCCGAGAGTGACGAGAGTACTTAAATTAATTTTCGACAAAGAGTCCGTACACGCGGGCGTGCAAAAAAAATCTACTGCAGCGGGGCGTGCCACCGAACTGACCAGCCGTGACTCGGATAGCGAGAGCGACCTTCGCACATACGCAAACCAGCAACAACAAAAAAACCCCTAGAACTTACGTGGAAAAAAAAAGTTGAAAAAGGCCCTGATTTCCCGTCACCTCAGCGGTCGTAACTTTTCTCTCTCTTTCTCTCACTCACTCGCGCCCCGACGTTTTTCTTCTCCCTTCCCATTGCGTACTGCGACGCGCTCGTAAAAGCCAAACTCGATTATCACCCTCGGAAGAGAGCACAAGAGTGAGAGAAGGAAAATAGAAGCTCCTTTGTGTAAATCAATCAGCTCGATCTTCTCTCTCTCCGTGCGCATGCGGATGATCTCCGCGTGACAGGACGTTTCTCTCTCTCTCTCGCTCTTGCTCTCTTCTAGCCTCGCCTCTTCGCGCCTCTTCCTCTTTTTGCGGGGGCCGTAAATCTCGCGGACGCGCGGGAGAGTGAGAGGGAGAGAATTTCGCGTTTTCAATCGCCTCGACAAAGTGGACGATTCCCCGGGGCGTAAATCAATTTAATATCGAACGGGGAAACGCGCATGAGCGAGTGGAAAGCCGTGCGCGCTCGAGGTGGAAATTTCTGGCCCGTTAGCGATGGGATAGCGCATATAGTTTAGCAGCGGCACTGCTGCTCTGTTGCTGCTATGGTTTTTGCCGCTCGAGTAAGAGTGGTTGTAAATATTATATGGTTAAGTCAAATGTCGCCCTGCTAAATTCATTATATGTGTATATAAGAAATAAAATGGGGAATTAGAATACATTTTAATATGTTTATATTTTTTAATATAGTGAGCATAGTTTAAATTACTCGTTTGAACGTGCATTTCTTTATATGTAAGGTATATAAAATTCATAAAATCGTGCACAGTTCCAAACTTTTAAATATTATTATAATTTACGCATTATTTTTGCAAATTACAAATTTCATAAAAACTTAAAATTTTGGTCTACTGTCTTGATTGAATGTTAGATATATATCGCCAAAACAAAAATCTATAACTACTTTATTATTTCGGTACAGTTACAATATATCGATCCCCGGTCAAATTAATTGCCCGTCACTTGTATTCCGGACTCTATAATTTTTATTTCTTGCCGCCCCATGCGCCAATATAATAAAGTAAATCCGTTTTACAACGCACATATTAATCACTGTCGAATCTCGCCGCACGACACAACACTTCCATCACCCGGTGACTGTCCGGCATCTCAAATATGGAAATTCTCTGCAGGCACCACGACCGCGTCGCCAAAAAATCCCCGTCCCGCACTTTATTTACACTCCCCTCGTAAAAAACTCCCGGCGCATATATAGCCGCCATCACACGCATTACCATTTAAACCGCATTTTCCCCCCATCCTGCAAAAGGAAAAAAAAATCCGCATACCACCTCGCGCGATTCAAGGTCAACACCCGTAACCTATATTTAGCGACACCGTAAATTTCCCCGCGCCGTGCGTACCGCCGAAACCGCGCGCGTATATACGCGGTTGTGACAAATTCGGCCGCACGCAGCGCGTGATGTATAGTATATACGCGCTACGGCGGCGTCACGCTCTTGTCGCCGCCGTATAAATTAGTAATAACTCGGAAGGCGGCGGGAGAGACGATAACGACGTAACTGTACGATGGAGAGCTGCAGCGGGCGCAAAAAAAAAGTGGAAACGCGTGCGTGCGATGATGTTGCTGCTGCTGCTGCTCGACTTTCGGACGACTCTCCCGCATCACGCGGTTGCGATCCGCGGTAATTACGCGCGCGTATAAGGCACTGGCGCGTAATCGTTTTTGCATAATTCGCAGCGGCGGCCGTTGCGTATGCGTGCGCGCGACATACTTTTGCGGAGTGAGATGAGCGAGTGCAGCGCGCCCCGGGTCTTCGTACTGATAATAGTTTTATCGAATTTCTTATTCCGTTTAATGGATGGTTTTTTAAATAAATGCGTATGTGAACGATTTAATTGCATTGATTTTTTAAATTTCGACTGCTCAACTAATTATACATCTTTTATATAAAAAAATTCATAGTTAAAATTTCATCTTTATTAAATATATCGAGTAACTCACGAATACTTGAAGTGAGCGTATATAGAATAAGAAATGTTAATCCATCACGTTACCTGCAACAAAAAAATAAAATTTCGTATTAGATATATGAACATATCGGTAAATATAATGCGGTATATAGATATAAATACTACACTAAATATAGATAAATAGCGTTTTGTTTTATTGTGATAAGAAAACTCACACACAAATAATGTATGTAAAATTGTATTTCAGAATTTTATGTGAAATAAATATATTCTAATATATGCCCTTTTTAGTATATCGAATGAAAATTATCAAAAGTTCAACGTATATAACAGATCATTGTACCAATAAATTTTTCTCCCTTAGATGTATATGCATTATCCTTTCATACAAGACTTAATTTAATATGCATATTTATGTCATTCAATGTTTCATCACGTAAGTGTGGTCGCATCAAATAAAAAACCATTTTCCCCAAACCATTCGACAACTCCGCCTATGCATGTATCCGTGCGTGGTAAACAAACCATAACTTTCCTGCATCAAGAAATCCCCTTTCGATCGACACACATATAAATAAATAAAAGCGCGCCACACACAGATCCCGAGATCTCGCGAAACAAGACTGGCACCGAGAGCAGCCTCACCTCTCCTCTCGGAGGATGCGGAAAAAAAATTTAGGACGCTCTCTCGTCGCGCTTGGCTCTCGCGGCTCATTATCGCCGCGAATCGAGGCTAACCCGTCTCTCTCTCTCTTAGCTCGCGCGCGTCCGCTTGTTTGTACCTTACGTTATATACAAAAGAGCGCGGGGTCGAAGGCCGTGCTATCGAATTAGTACGATCGCAGGATGGACGAGGGAGCATGCATGCAGATATACATATATGTGAAGCGCGCCGCCGCCGCGAGAGATGAAAGTTTGGGAGCCGAGTAATTACGTCGCGAGTTGATTCGCGCATGATGAATGGCGCAGTCGAATGAGGGCGCGTGCCGAGAGAAAGAGAGGTGTGAGATGCGCATGTGCACGCCCGGTGATGCTTAATTTTATTGCCGTTCGGAGAGAGAGATTTTTTTTGTTTGTGGCGCGGCGATGTATATAGGCTTTTGGGCGAACGTGATTTATGCGTGTATATGGAGCGATCCGCGATTGAAAGAGCGCGCAGGTATTAATTTATCGAGCGGACGAGTTAATTTGATGCCTTATTAATTGAAAGATCGAGTGCGAAGATCAATTTTTTTATCGGGGTTGGTTGGTGTAGCTGTTTTGCCGTTCGAGCGGGTTAAAATACAGCGAAGTTGTTGTGGTGTATAACAAAGTAATGCTTCTGATATAGTTACAAAAAAAAAGATTTTCTAATTGTTGTGGTTTGGGAATAAAATAAATGGATGTAATAATACGTGATCACTGATCTAATTTTCATTATAACGCAAATGAAAAAATATGTGAAAAGCTCACACACTCATTATACGTTCAAATGAAGCTTTTTTTTGAAAACTCATCAATTCTCCATAATTCATTAAAATCCCATACACACTTCTCTCCTATTTTCACATCTCATAGTCCTAGTCTCAGAAAGTTTTCGAAACGCGCGCATAATATTCGCTCTAAATGATCGTCATTCGTCAGAGCGGTACGACGGGCAAAATAAAAAATGGCACGGGAAAAGGAGGAACCCTTGCCGGCGATCTGTTACCCGGCTGCACGGGCGGACAAAGTAGACGCGCGGGAGCACAAATTGCAGGTTGCCCGTCCCGCGGGAGAGGAAGGAAGCGCGCGCGGCGCCGCGCCGCTACTCCCACGTCCGCTGCGCGCATATAAGTAACAACCACGCGAGAGAAGCTAAAGAGACGAGCGCATTAATTTTCCTTTTGAGCAACTGCTAGGGGTCTGGTCTTTTTCAATTTTTTCAAAAAATAAGCGCGAATGTCAGGTGTTCGCGAGGTTCGCATACTTTTGAGCAAAAGTGGGATGAGGTGCAGCTTTATGAAATTTAAAGTATTTCAGAGAATATGGTGGACAGATTTTTTATTGATTTTAATGAAATTTGTTAATGCTTGTGTTTTTGTTGAAAATCGTGCATGTAGTCCTATTGTGGGTTATCTTAAATTCTAAATCTTTTTAAAAAAAATAATAAATTTTTGTTAAATTTATGTTTTGAAAGAATATTCGTATATCACTGATCGTATAGAAACAAACGGCTAATCATAGAAATTTTTTATAAGAAGACTTTAAACGATAATAAAAATAAATCTTCACTTTCTAATGTCTATTTCAGAACTGCAAAACTCACGACTTTAATAGAATTTTATCTCAATCATTGTCTATTCCTCTTTTTCTCCTCTCGCTCTCCTTTTCCCTCTCCTTTCATCGTCACGCTAGTGATTAATTCTCACTCGTAACAAAATGCACTAGTGAGAACTAATCTCATTTGCAAAATTTTAAAAACGTTTAGAATAAATACAAATTATCCAATATTAATGTCGACGAATAGGATCAAATATTATAATTTCGTTTAATAAATTTTAACAATCGCTCATAATCACAAGAATAAACGCCTAATTCATATACTAATCTAGCATTGTTGTCTAAATGTTTCTATGCATTTTTTTTACATTTCGAATAGATTGGATTGATTTTTCAGAAACCGTGCGCCGATATCCATTTTGCATCATATATTGTCGTTGCAATCGAAAAGACTAATCAAAAGAATGCGGTGAAAGTGCTAACAATGACTTTCAAGATGCCTCGATTAAACGGTTTATTTTCCTTCAGGCTCGAAAAATTATATTTTTAAATATAATAATCGTGGGTTAATAAGTTATAATAAAACATTCACACGTATAATGTAACATCATACTTTAAAAACAAATAGTGACACCGTTACTATTAAAATCCTGAAAGCCAATTCGATCCAATAATCGAATACCGAAACATATTCCCGCGTACGTGTGCAAATATTACTAGCGCCCACCTAAACTATTTGATCTCGCGTATAACGAGAAAAAATGATCGTAATCCACACTCGAAGCGCCGCTCGGTATGTAATTAAAATCCAATGAACGCGCACCGGTACGCAGCGTACGCGGTAAATTCAATAATCGCCGCAACTGCTCACATGGAACAGGTTAAAAGGTAAAATCCTCCTCAAAGGACTAACGCCGCGCGAGAAGTGTCTCAATTAAGGCTAATGACTCTTTCTCCCTCTCCTCTGTATCGGCTATATTAATGCGAAATTGAACGCGCGTGAACACAGCGATAATAAATTCCATCCTCTCACGCGAACTCTTCTTCCTTCCGCTCTCTCGAGAAAAAGGGCGCGGAGAGAGAGAAGAGCATATCGCGCGGGCGCGATGAACTGCATTAAACGCGCGCGCAAGCCTTGCTCTCTCTTGCCTATGGGAAAGGAAGCGTCCGCAACATAAACACATACATAGCGTGGTACAGTTACTTTCCTATCGTGAGCGCAGGTTCAAAGTTCGCGCCCAAGGACAAATATGCGCTCATATACAGCGAGTGCAGCGCGGACAAAGCGCATACAGAGGGAGAAGATGCACGAGGAGAGATCGCAGGTGTTTTGACGCGGTCAACACGACGATTTCACTGTTGTTGTGTGCGTGCTGTGTAGAGCAGTGTATTGTGCGGGATGTATAAGGAGGGAAAACGACGAGGAAATTCGCTTTGCGATCGTTGATGCATTGTTTGCGGATTTTCGAACGGGATCGAGCTGTTTTGGAATGTTTTTGCATTAATAGCCGTATTTAGAGATGGTAGGGTGCAATGAACAGTTCTAGTCTTGATGTATAAAAATCATTTTTATAATATGATGTAAAGTATAAGTGAAATTTTTTTTATTGAACATTATTTAAAATGTATTAATTAGGTTTTTTAATTTTAATTAAGTTATTTTATTGGTTCCAAAACATTACTAAATAAATTTAATATTTTCACAAAAAAAAAACGAGTTTTTTATAACTCATCTACATTGTAAAGATTCTTTATACGATTGCATCTGACATATATCACTAATTAAGAAATCGATATAACAGATTTCAATTCGCTTAATTAAATAACAATGTCCATATATTTTTTCGAAATTAATGCTAGAAAGTATGCCGCAGGTATCGAAAAGAAAGGGACAAGTGCGCGCGTGTGCCATTACACACGACAAAGGGATTTCGAGAAAAGGAGCAATAAACCACTCCCACGGCGGCGGGCGATCATTGAAAACGCCGCGCGCCTAGGAATACTAATCCTAGCGTGGAAACCGGTTATTAGTCATTGAAAGTGAGGATCATAAGAGCCTAATAAGTTTGTTTCGCTATTGCGAGCCACAAATGAAACGCGCGCGCGCGCGTGCACAATTGGAAATTGTATAATCCAAGCTCGCCTTTATCCCGGCATAAATAATCCTTTCGAAAGGGAAGATCTGCTCCTTATTAATTTTGAAATACAACGACTTTCCCATTGTTTATTGGGAGTGCGCATATATGCGTTTCGTTGCAATTATTTATTGAAATTTGATATTTTTACGGTTGTGTTATAAATTGGCGATATTTGTTATATTCCTTGTGGGCTTTTCAATGATACGCTCGTTATTGGCAAATGTCTAATTTGAAATGAATATACGCACGATTTTGATTAAAAAATAACGTGGTAATAGAATATTGATTGTGGAAATCTCCTCGTATATTCATTCTGCGTGTGAAAATAAAATGATTTATTATTTACATCCTAGAAATGATTTTTACAATTGATCTGACCAATTAGACAATATTATAAATTTATATCCCATAACACTTTAACATTAATTAATGAAAAATGTTGTTATGGCCATTATCTTATTCGATAAATATTTATTAGATACTTATGCTGTTGGTGTCATCTTATCTACAACAACTCGGTAATCGAAGAATTTCCACCACCCCAGCATCACCTTTCGCACAAACCCTGCGCTTAATATACTCACCACGTAAAATCCGATCAGACCCGCAGCTAAACGAAAAATCTCACCTTCCGCGTAATTCCGAATATGCGCGAGAATATCTAATCGGCGCAAGCCTATCATCGCCACCTTCTCCTTTCTCCCCTACCCATTTCCACCCAAGATCTGCAAGGTAAAACAGAAGGCACGAACGAGCGAGAGAGACAATCGGCCCGTAGATTATCGATCCCACGGGAAAAGCGTGATTTATTAGGACGTGCGGGCTCCGGGAGCTCTACCCGCGCTCGCTAGTGCTCGTTATACACCTAACCTTCTCCCCTCTCCTCCTCCACCTTAAAGCTTTTTATCGGCGGAAGAATATCGCGCCTTATCTACACGATGCGACGAGGACGACGACGCCCGGCGCGACTTCCTGCTTTTGTGTCCACGGGCATTACCGTATATCGGCAAGTGCAGCTGCTGTTGCGTCGATGGCATTTTTCGCGAATGCGCGTATGGTGCCGTGTAATAATTCTAATTAGATCCCTATTTTAAGGCTTTTCTCGATCCCCCTAACGGTGAATCTCGTTCGCGTATATAAGCTTTTGCGATGTATATGTAGAGTGCATATATTGGTAGGTGTATACATATATATGAAGCGCGCGCGTTTTTGTTTTTAATTAATCGTCGGTCTATGCTGCTCGCAGGCTTTGTAATGCGGCGAGGTCTTTGAATTGTTGGAGTAGCTGCAGGCGAAGCGAGCTACGTGCGAACATTCTTGAAATTTTCTTGAAAATAGTTGAGAGGAACGAAGGTGGAATAGTTAGATTGTGTTGAGACTACATGTGGGACGTAAAATTGAATTTCATTTGTTTTACAATAATTTATTGATTAATAAATATTATCTACATTAAAATATTGTTTTTATTGAAATGATAACATTTTTTAATGATAATTTAAATTTTGGTATTCAATGCCACACGTTTATAACATTTATCCTAGTTTTTTATTACACGTAACCTCATCAATTATTATATAATAAATACTAATATAATTATTATTGTATTTACAACTTTGTTAAAAAAAAAAGAATACATAACAACGTCAACTAAAATAAAACAAAACACGAGAACATCATCCCGTCGATGCCTCGGATTCCTCGCTTCCCCGGCTTTTCTCGGCATCGCTGTTCTCGCTGCTCGACGTATTCTCGCTGGTCGACGTATTCTCGGGTTCAACGACCTCCTGCAAAACACAAACGAAAGTTTTGCCACTGTAGCTATCGCAATCTTCCTCTATATACACACACAACACCGCGAGAACTTTATCGTATTATATACCTTCTTTTCCGTCACAACACTGTTATCGCTCGCACACCCGTTCTCCTCCGCTGCTTTTGCGTCGACCGCTGCAGAGCCGATACCACCGCTCATCATCGTAATCCTCGCGGCGTACGCCTGCGCCTTGGCAAGTCGCTTGATCTCCTCGTGGCTGAGAGCACGTGGTTGTAACCAATCCATAGCTGTTCCTTCCACTGATTTCGTCCCGTTCATAATCTGCGTATACATGCGTGTGTACAATAATAACAAAGTGTAATAAACGCGTGAATTTATCGCGAACGAGAGCGTAAAATCGGTAATGTTGTAGTCACCTGCGTCGTCGCGCTGTTATCCATCGCCGAGTGCTGCGACAAGAAGATTAGATAACGCTGAGCTGTGTGCTATTCTGCTGCCGCTGGCCGAAAAACAAAAAGAAATGACACGCGCGTGTAGAGACTCGAGGTAGGCGACGCGTGTGCACGCGCCAATTACATTAATCTCCGGCCGCGGCTGTTCGGCTTGGTAGCGCGACTGGATTCGCCGCCTCGTGAGCGAAGCGGTAACTACTTATGCACTAGCTCGGAGGTGTACAAGTATATATGTTGCCGCGGGCGCGAAGAGAAAATATGAAGACGAAGACGCGGCGACGTGCGCATCCTTTTCAGTTTATGCGTGATGCCGCGGTGCGTTAATGCAACGCTTTCGTGCGCGCGTTATGTAATTTAAATTCTTTATTGAGGAAGTTGTTTCGGGGCACGAATGATATGGCGATATGTGGAAATGTTTAATTGGATTTTTAATTGTTGGTAATTTGAATGAATGTTGTGGCTTTAATAAACGATTATTGGGGGGAGTGTAACAGGAATTTATTTGTTACTAAATGAATGTAAATAGCTAATCGCGTGTATAAATAGCATTGCTTGTGATAAGTTTTGCTTGTAATGCAGTAATTTAATTAAGCTTTCCGATCCGAAATGAATCTATTAAAAGAACAACAAGTGGATAGGGCGAATGATCAATTTCGTTAATGATGTAAGAATTCTTGATGGCGAACTTTTAATGAAACTAGAAAACACGTGGCATTAATTTCCACGGGCATATAAAATGAAACATTAACCTCGCGATCTGCATCTCCGCCGCATTCTATTATTCAGATATTCAAACGATAAAGAACGGAGTATGCGCGAGCGCGCTTACCAGCAACGCGTAATGGTCTTAATCTCGACACTAATGGCTTATAAAAAACATCATTTGAATACATCAGGCGCGAAATTAAAAAGAAAATAGCTGGACCTTCTTATAAAAGCTCGCGCGCAGGGTCTGAAAGATGTAAGGTCAGCATTTATCGTGAAACTTTTATCACAGACTTTTATGCGGTTACCTATATATAATAAGTTCGGAAGATTTATATAGGAGCTGTAGTTTTTTTGTTCCACTTTTGATATACATAACAGTAATTTATGTGTGTTCCTATAGTTGTTTCAAATTTGGCCAGATTGAAAAGTGCTATTGCTATTTTTTACTTTATAATTTGGCATTTGGAAGTATAAGCGATGGGAAATTAATAATTTTAGATCTTTATTTTTATGAACCTTAAATTATGTATTCGAGCTTTAATTAATAATTAAAGAGCAAGTAATGACTTTTTCTTTGTTAATTTATTAAGTTACTAAACGCTATAGATACTAAACTACATACTCATTATGCAATTAATGGTAGCGATTTTGTATGATGTTTCGATAGGAAAGTTTTATCTAAAACCAAAGTTGATTATTTTAAGAATTGGAGATTGTCAGCTTGATGGATTGCAATTTCAATCTATGACATATTAGATACAAGTGTTTACATTCATACCCTTTGAACGAATCTCATTTCTCTTAAATTCTCACAAAATAAGAAATACATTTTCGATCTCAATAATTAAATTGTTTTACAAAACAAATAAATATTTTGACACACTGCTTTAATCAACACCTTATCTACCTCAAAATCAACTTCACTCATCACGAACTTCTCTAGATCCAAACCCTTCGAACCAAAAACTTCAACAACGAACTTTCATTCCTCGTCTCTGACCTTCCACGCTGACCGGACGACGACGTCGACGCACAGCTGCAGCACCATCCGCAGCTGTGCAAAGGTCCCGTTTATAAATAATTCAGGTAAATACGCACGCGCGCGAAATGCCGCGTCTCGCGTTCATTATTCAAAGCTGACAAGTACGGCATTAGCCGATCGCCGCGCGAAGGGGTGAATGATCATGCATACCATTGTGAGCGAGACGACGCATACGTGGTTAATTGTTCGCGATGTCGGGGATTAGACGTGACGAATTGCAGTGCGCCCGTATATGGCGGTTTGTTTTTTGGGGGTCGGGGTGAAAGGAGTGACAACGTTGATTGAGGCTTTTTAATAGTGGCAGGTTTTAGTATGCGTTATTGGACCATTCGAGCCTCCTTTGTCAGCACTATCCATTCATAAAGTATTTAAAGTTTTCAATGACCAATATAATTGCTTTTCATTAAAAAAAAGCAATTAATGCAGTCACAATTATTTGAAAAGCCATATTGATTATAAAATGATTCATTGAAACGCAAATTATACATTTAACAAGAAACACCGACAAAGAAACCTAATCACGTAGAAATTTCACCTCCCTCGACAAAGTCCACCCACCGCCCCCTATAATATAATCCAACCGCAAAACGAAATTTTTCAAGGCAATTACGCGCACCGCGAGAGCATCATTATCATTCAGCGGGGTCCCCTCGTGGTAAACTAGACTTCTCTCTTTCCACAAAAAATCGAAAATTAAACGCCTACTTATATATACTCCCATGCCCCCGACTCGCTGAAAAATAATAGGCCTCATCAAGCCTCGTAAAAGCCGCGAGAGAGACACAATACTCTCTTCCAGAACGCGCCGCGAGCCATCCGTTTGGAGAGTTGGGGGCCGGCGAATAAAAGATCCTCGAAACCGCCACCGCAAACGAGAAGAGAGGAAGAGCGCGTAGATGTATATAAGCAGAGGGAGGGATATCGCTATCGCGCGAGCGCTTGTAACGCGAGCGAAAACACAGAGACAGAGGTATATGATGGATCTGTCCGGGCGGTCGGTTACCGCTATTAGGCTAGAACTAGCTCTCTCTCTCTCTCGCGACGACGCTCTCTCGCACACTTTCGCGGTGGTCCGGTACACCCTACCTACCTCTCCCGTGGCGTCGCGTCATTACGAGAGTCTCTAGTACCACCCGCGTTCTCCCAGGTACATATCATAAGTGTGGGATGTCTGTGCGTATATATTCGGATTTTTAGAAAATCCATACGTGGGTGTCGCGGAAACTTTTTTCCCCCGGCAGAGCGGCGCGTAACCGTTGTTTTGTCAACAGTGTGACATAAGGCGTACGGAGAGAAGTTTTCCTCGGTATTTGCTAGCTTCTCGAGACGAAGTGACAGGGAGAGAGGTTTTGCTACTCGGAAATGGAGGATCGGTCTCTTCTGCGGCGGTGGTCTGCGGATGGGGTGGGTAGTGGAGAGCTTGCACAGCTGCGACGGACAGTATAAGAGAGGCGACTTATACGAGGGTCCTCTATAGCCGAGGCGCGGATGCCATTTGTATTGTGAGTGATTTTTACGGGCGAGCTTCCGAACGGTGGTTTATCCGTATAACGTACTTGAATTTGTTTGAAGTTGAAAATTATAATGTAGGGTGTACTTTGATGTCAAATTGACATGTTGAGTAGCAGGAGTGGATGGTAATGCAGGATTACCCTGCATATTTGATGAATTGGATTTACAATTTACACTGAGCTTACGTATTTTTGTTGTGTTGTTGCTTTTAAATAATGTAATTTACGATTAAATATAACTGAATACACCCTGATCAAGTAAAAATATAGATAATGGACAATAAATATATTAACTTTATGGTGTATAGCACCGAAGATTGATACAACCGCGTCTACATAACTAATTCTCAACCAAGGTTTATGGTTATTTCTCAATGTTTATACGAATTATAAACTATCGCTAATTCCCACGCAGCAGCAGCAGGAGCGCTCCTTTCCGATTCTAAAACGAAGCCGCCGCCGCCGCGCCGTCGCCTACAAATGAAAAATTATCGTCTAATACACACCTATACCTACCTTTCGCGCGCCGATTTCACCGATCGTCATTAACCACTATTGCAAGCCATACCCGAGACAATCGCTTATTTCTGCATAAAAGAAATCCGCCGCCAAAGAATTCGCCGCAGCGAGCTGCGATGATGACGCTGCACGCGCTACGTCGATGCATAAAAAATGAATGGGGAGAGGTCGCACCGCGCGCGTTTAGCCTTAGCTTTAGCTTGGCAATAAAAAGCCGCGTTATTAATGTCCGACGCGGACGTTTAACGCGTCGGCCGCACTCGTATAATAGACGAGGCGGCGGCTTTTCGACGGGAGAAAATAAAAAAATGGGAGACGAGCGCCGAGATAGCCGGAAGAGTCGCGCGCGTGGTGTATATATAATGCGATGCAGAAAGAGTGTGAGAGAGAGAGAAGGACGAGCGTCTCTGCGGCGATATCTCGAGCTGTCTCGAACGCACAATGCGGGAGAAGAGAAGTCGAGGTGCCGCGCGCGCACGCGGCTAATGGACCCGAGGGGAGAAAAATTCGGAGAATTGCCGTGCGCGCAGCGGTGAGAGTTCGAATCGTAAAAGTTGTGTTTTTACTGGCGGAATTCGGCTTCGATTTGAATATGTACATTATTTGATATAGGGAATTCAGGACATAATTTTTGTGTCGATTTTAAAGTGCAAATAATATAATTGTTAACGATAAAATTAAGTTTTCAAACTTTCTATTTATCGAAATTGCTAAGAACTGAAAAATTTATAGTGTCACTGTTACTCACGATTTTTCTAATAGCCAATAAGCTTAAAAATTTTTAAAAATCTAATTTTCCCCTAAGTTGACATAAAATATAATGTAGAAGGGAACATAGTTTTGTTTCAAAATACTTACAAAATACAATAGTAATATTGGCAATCATAAGTACAACTGGATATCTTACCTGCAACAGAAAAAAAAATTGAACGTTAAAAAATGAATATTTCTAAAAGAGTACTTTCTTCTTAGAAAATTATTTAGAAAACATTAACAATTTTAGTTTCAATTTAAAACTTGAATGTTTTCCAAAAGATAAAATTAACAAATATCATGTATCAGCGCATTCTTAACCTTACAATTTTTCGACCTACAACTGTAACTTTCAACATTTTATTCACTCATTAAATAACACGATTTTCCCCACTAAAACTCCATAAACCAAATCCACCTATCGCCCTCGTTTCCCGACGCACTTCCTTCTCCCATGATCCTCAAAACCACTTCTCCACTATACCCGGCGCCGAATCTCGCACGCACTCTCGCGTGCTCTCTAATCTCGCCTAATAAATCCCCCTAACCCTAGACTCTCTCGCGCGCGAAGAAATCGTTAACCGCGCAGCAACAGCACACGCGACAGCGGCACGACACCGAAGAAGAAGAAGAAGAAGAAGACACCACATCGACTGCATCGCGCGCTTTCGCCTAATTAGCCCGCGCGGCAGCGGCACCTGACCGGCGATCACTTAATTAGTACAGCTGCTGCGGGGACCCAGGGGCCGTGTGGCACGAAGCTCACGACGGCGGAAGTACCGCAGGAGAGAGAGGAGAGGAATACATTTTCCCCGGAAAAATGCGAGCGCGAGGAAATCGTGGCGAGCTTTTGTCGCAGGGGGCCGGGTTATAGGATGCGGAAGCTGACCCCCGGGAGGCGGTCGCTAATGAGTGCGCACGCGCGCGAGAGGGAGCAAAGCTTATGGACGTGATGGCCGATTTTTGTGAGATGTGCAGAGAGCGAACGGGACTCGTGAGGGGGCCTTTTTCGATCCGGGGAACGGGATTTGGAATTTTTTTGGAGCTGGGGGTTCGAGTGCTTTTATTAGAGGGAAATGGTTTGTGGTTAGATTTCGTTGTAGAAAAATGATGTTATTTATTAATGCGGAATAAATAATGTGATGTAAGGCTTTTTCGCGTCATCAGGTAAGGGTATCGAACTTACTGGTGTCGTTAAGAAGGAGTTTTTCAGTATCGGTCTCAAGACAGCGCGTGTATAATCCCAGTGATTGAGTAGCCAACAGCAGACCCTTAAAAGTTCGTCAGAAGGAAAAATTGATAACGAAATAGCAGACGAAGGCAGGTATGACAAAGAGCGCACGCTGTGACATAATTACACTCAGTCAAGAAAAGTGTGGTGAAAATTGCATTATAACTGATTGAGTGTTTAGCAGTAGTCGGAGTTGGACGAAGACTCGTACTTTAGACATCTCATTCGAGTCTGAATTAGCTATTCTTCCGGTGTTACACATTGTATTTTTTTTAACGAGTACATGAAAGGACCGGCCTTCTCATATGCATGAAAGTTGAGTAGGGAATCGTGCTTTTAAAATATAAGTGTTTGAAATTATATATCATAATCTATTCTGATATTATAATCATCGAACTTTTTCAGAGATAGTAAATTTCGATGTCAAATATGAAAATTATGAAATCTATAATTATATTTTAAGAAGTTTTTTAGGAAATAATCGTTTGGAAAGATATCATTTACTGCAATCACAAAAAGATAATGATTATCAATTTTTTTTTCTCGCACACTATATTCGTCACGAGTGCCTATAAATATCTGCTTTC
This sequence comes from Torymus auratus, assembly GCA_900474315.1. Classification (NCBI taxonomy): domain Eukaryota; kingdom Metazoa; phylum Arthropoda; class Insecta; order Hymenoptera; family Torymidae; genus Torymus; species Torymus auratus. Next base: position 21,920 of record UXGD01000807.1, read on the forward strand.
TTGCATTCTTCTCTCAGTTTAACACAGTTCGTAGTCTAGAGTTAACTATAAAATTCATGTTTGTGTAAGTAATAAGTGCTTCTTTTATTCCATCGCTCAATATAGGTATAATACACTTTTTGTCTTATGACTGTGATCTTTGAAATGTATTAAGATAAAATTTTGGCTATTTGCACTTTATTTTCAGATCACCAACAACCATGTCAACGCTACGCGCAATATTGGCGATTGTCATTCTTACCTACTTCGATATTGTCGTAGTTCATTCGTATACATTTTTGTCTACAGCCCCCATCTTACATAGAACTTCTCTGAACGTGAAAATTCCACAAAATCAGTCAACTCAGTATCTTGTCCTTGCCGACAACTTTGCTTTTGACGATGATGCAAGCCTCTATTATGCCACGTGCGACAGTACCTCGAATCCGGATTTCCAGTCGTGTAATCTGTCACGTGTGACTCCGTTCAATGCCGATGGTCACGTCAAACTTGTAGCCAGCTGCGAGGACTTGCAAATAAAGGTTAATAAAATAAATGAAACGATTGCTTCAAGATTTCCAGAATTTTATCAGGGAACGCACCGCCTCGTTGTATCTTTGACGCCATTGACTGGGGGTCACGTGGCATTTTCTGTATGGAATAAAGGAGAAAATGAATATCGTTGGACGATTGTGAACGTCAACGACTGTTCGGTGACAAATCCTGGTGGAAGTGTAGCAATACTTTGGGACGATGACGGACACTACATAAATGAACCGTTCATATATCATGACACAGTCACTATGGCAGTACAGATAACGTTTTATCCCGTTCTAGGATGGCCCCTCATGGGCCAAGAATTGGCCAAAAAGTTCCAATATGCGGATTCAAAAAAATTGGTATACCCAGTGCAATTGTTGTCGCACTCGAAGGGATTCTATTCGATCTCCACATATTACTCTAACCTCGAGAGTAACATTGGACCTGATAAGAAGTTAATGGTAACCTACGGAGAATTAATAAATAGGAATGTAGAACACATTATAACAACTGACGCTAGCCACCAATTGGATCTTGACAGACCCTCCGCGACGGTTACCCACGGGCTCTTAAGCGTTTGCTGGCCACTACTAAACGTTTCCGAACATAAGATACGTTGCATCCAGACGAACGCGTCTGAAGTTCTTCTTAACGTCACCGTTAAGATGAGTTTTCCAACATATGGCTGGGTTGAAACACTTAGTCTGACTGAAGATGGAAGTATGCTGGTGGCGGAGTTTAATCAAAACGACAAAAATTTTCACATCCGAAGATTGACAAAAGATGGCCGTGGCGCCGACAAGTGGCTTGAAGTGGAGCATGGTTTAGAAAAGGATGACTGCTCTATCCAACACTTGACCAAGATTACAGAGGACAAGGAAGGTGACAAGATCTGCTTTAACATTGCATGTTATAGAGATGCACTCCATGGCGGGTGGTATGCAAGATATGAGAGGGTCTGTATGCGCAGATCGATCATTAGGGAGATACTGAATTGGAGATCTGTGTAGAATAAAATCCCGGTGAACATGAGTGTATATTGTAATATAAACTGCGTTATAAAAATAAAGTGTCATGATAAAAACAGTAATTTACTTTAAATATTATTTTGCTAAAGTCCTTTTACGCTTTTTAGTTATCTTGCAATATTAATAAGTTGATTTTTATTTTCTACTATTCTATTTAGAAGAAATATTTTTATTTCAAATGAACCTTGATTAATTATTTGAATTTTTTTTATTTATTTCTAAATATGGTAAATGTATTAACATAATAAAAATTGACATCTAAACTATGTAGTAAAAAGAAAAGTCATGACAAAAAGAGTTCTCTTCTTCTTTTTTGGTATTGTTGTTTTGAACACCTTATTTTGGTAATATCCTTTGGTAACATACGAGTAAATAATATTATCAAAAATAAAGTGCTTGATTATTCGTGCAAAAAATATGCATCGATCCGGGCTCGAACTCACGGATCTGAAAGACTAGTCCGGTGCTCTGATCATTGAGCTATAGTTACGAGGCTTGTTCGAAAGCCTCGCGCGCCTCTTCTTCCTATCACTGTGCTGACGACTCAAGGCTCAGGTATATATATTTTTAGTGAACAATAATACTCAGCAACAGTCAGAACAACACTGAAACGTTATAACGTTTATGTTCATATACTATTGCTCTGAGTGCACATTGCGTGTGCACCCGCAGTTACTATTTCGCGTAATGCCGACGAGGACGTCAGCAAATATACCGTCTCTTCGGAATAATAGAAACTTTCATACTTACAAAGATTTCTTTTTAAGAAAATGGCGATAAGTATCCGTGAAAGCCTTACAATTTTAATTAATCCATATTATAGGATCAAAATTATATTTAAATTACAAAAAAAAATACGTAATGCATCATAAAACTGCTCGTGTTTACATAAATTTCGAGGTCGCAATGGACACCTGGTGAAATGTATAAAATAATGCTAAGCTTTTGTTTCAATATTATTAATATTAAAAATTATATTAGTACTGCGACGTTACTGTCAACTTAAATCAAAGCATAAAAAATTCTTCTAAAAAATAAATACTACGTAACACATATATCATAATTATTCTTCAGGTTCTTCATGCAGGTTATTCCGAGAACTATATCAGACTGACCCGCCTAAGAGGAAAAATAAAATTTATCTTTCTTTATGTGAATTGTGTAAGAAAAAAAAACCCAATGATAACATTTTAGCCTTGACTTCATATTTTAATAGTATCTTTATCATACGTGGTTAATTCTTACAAAATAGATCGAAATATAATTTTTTTCATCTTTTATTTTGTCTAATAATTCGTTATCAATGATAATCAGAATATAATGTATTTTAATATAAAAGTATTTAACTTCATTGAAAATCTAATTTCTGGGAAAGTTTCTAATTATATTTTCATAACACTGTATTTAATATAATTCCAGGAACATCGAAAATAACATAATCCTTAGTAAATTTGAAAAATTAACATTTCCTCAAAATACAATAGTAAAAGAGAAAAATCATCTGTTTGATATTGCAAGTCCAAAATATCTAAAAAAGTTTTACTTTCTTTACAAAAGACGTAAAATAATATTACCAAAATAAGATACATGAAACATATCTTACCAGATGATATTACCAAAATAAGGTGTTCAAAGCAAAAGCACAAAAAAAGAACTTTTTAGTGATGATACTTCTTTTTACAATATAGTTTAGATGACAATATGTCACTCATGTTCCACAGCGATTTTATTCTACACAGTACTTCAATTTTTATTTTCATGTTAATACATTTAACAAAATTGAAAAAATAAATAAAAGAAATTCAAATAATTTGCAAAGGTTCATTTCAAAATATATAATATTTCTTCTAAATAGAATAGTAGGAAACCAAAATCAACTTACACACAATGTTGAAGCATATTTCGTCGCGTTTCTTATCCTCTGTAACCTCGGTCAACTGTTGGGCACAGCCACTCTGTTCTAAGCCATGCTCCACTTTGAGCACTTTGTCGGCTCCACGGCCATCCTTCGTCAATCTTCGGACGTGAAAATTTTTTTCGTTTTGATTAACCTCCACCACCAACATACCACCGTTTTCGGGCAGACTATATGTCGCAAACCTGTCGAAATGGACAAAAGTCCTCTCAACGGTGACGTTGAAAAGAACTTCATGCGCGTTCATCTGGATGCAGCGCCACTTATAGTCTAGTGTTGGCCAGCAAACGCTCAATAGCTCGTGAGCAATCGATGCGTAAAATCTGACAATATCCAAGTGCGTGTCTAACTGAACTGCTATAAGGTGTTCTACATATCTACTTGGCTCTACGTAGGATACAACCGACTCCAATTCACGGAATAGAATCCCTTCTCATGCGACAACGACTGCACTGGGCGGAACAATTGTATGGAACTGTAATAGTGGAACTTTATCGGTTTTATGTCCAATTTTTTACCATCATAGCCGTATCGGACGCGATAAAACGTTGTCTGTGAAGTACTATTGACTGTGTTATTTCTGATCAAGACGTCAACGCTGTCATGGTATACGAACGGTTTAATTACCAACCCCCAGTTCTGTTCTGACCAACGTATTGCTACTTTCACCAGGATTTATCACCGAACAGTCGTTGACGTTCACGATCCATCAAACGATATTCATTTTCTCCTTTATGAAATGTAGTAAATCCCACGTGACCCCTAGTCAATGGCCTCAAAGATATAATCTCGGGATCTCCGTTCCCTCTATGCCAAGATTCTAAAATTTCTGTAACAAATGTTTTGTCAACTTTTATTTGCAAGTCCTCGCAGCTAGATACTCGTTTGGCGTGACCATCGGTATCCAACAGAGTCACACGTGTCAGGTTGCACGAATGGAAATTCGAATTCGAGGTACTGTCGCACATGGCATAATAGATACTTGCATCATCGTCATAAGCAAAGTTTTTGGGAATAACATGATACCGTGTCGAATGATTTAAAGAAATTTTCACGTTCAGAGAAGTTCGACGTAAGGAGGATGTAGACGAAAAAGTGTAGGAATGAACTAGAACAACGTCGAAGTAGATAAAGGTGACAATCGCCAATATTGCGTGTAACGTTGAGATGGTTGTTGGTGATCTGAAAATAAAGTGCAAATAACCAACATTTTAGTTCTTTCTAATTTAATACATTTCAAAGATCATAGTCATAAGACAAAAAGTGTATTATACCTATATTAAACGATAGAATAAAAGATGGAGTTATTACTTACCCGAGCTTGAATTTCATACTGAACTCTATACTACGTACTGTGTTAAACTGAGACATCAACGCAAGAAAACCGATATTTCACGACTCTCAAGACGAATATTGTACCCGAGAAAAAAATTTGATAAACATTATCTTTTTGTGATTGCAGTAAATAAATTTTAAAAAACTTATCAAAATATTATTTCGTATTTGATCATTTTCGTCTTTGACTTAGAAATTTACTATCTCTGAGAAAGTTCGATGATTATATTATCAGAATAGATTATGACATATACTTTCAGATAGATTTGTTATAGTCATGTCATAAATTTATTATAATTGCGGAAAAAACAAATGAATCGCAAAATTCAGATTGATAAAACACTTATATTTCATAAACATTTTTCATAAAATTTTCATGACTAATATTAATTTAATATTTTCAAAATAAACAAATAGATTGTTTAATTATAATGTTGATTCTACTGGCCAATCTACCAAGGTCATGGGCTTTTTTAGGACATGGATTGTAATAAAAAAAAACATTTTTATTATTCAGTCGACGTTTCGGACAAATTATTTGTCCCTCCTCAGAAATCTAATAAAAATTATAAAATTTATAACATATATTTTATTACTAGGCTATATGCTAGTTTTTAGATTTTCTCAAGCGTGTAAAATTCTGGAACTTATAAATAAATGTTTATGAAAGTTCAAATTCGAAGATATAAAAACAATATACAAAAAATATTTCAGACTAATATAAGTTGAATGGAATGAGAGAGTTATAATAAGTAGTTAACTTAGAAGATATCAATAGGATTATCGCTGATGCAAATAGAAATCATAAAATTTTCATATTCTAGCCATTTTCAACTCCTTAGTAATTTAGAAAATATTTGTAAACTCTTTTAATTTTACGATACGTCCGAAATCAGTTTAAAAACAGTAAATAAACCTTTAGTTCCGCGTGCTGGTGGATAATAAAATAGATTTAGATAAAGACGTCGAGTTAATCGGATTATACTTAAAATTTCACGCGCTTACAAAATGTTCAAACATTTTTTCCCAACAACACTCCTCTTATCCTTCAGAACGAAAAAATTTTGATATTCCCTTACACCTCAATGATACCGTCTACGAGGACGTAATCTGACAAGTTATTGGCATCAATTTTCATCGCTGTCAAATCCCCATAAAGAAATATACACATGCAAGAGAGTGAGGCCAACCGTAACAAATCCAGGCAACTAGCATTCAATATCATTTTTCCTACAGCGCATTCATAATTGCAATTAACAGTTATAAATCCACCGAAAAAAGTCCCCGTATTGATTCATCAAATACACGCACTCACTCTGTCACTGGTCGCCCACTCTAAGATGGAACAGAAATGGGAAGAGAGGAGGAAGAGAGAGAGAGAGAGAGAGACGACTCCGATTCTTACGAGGCGGCTGCCCGTGTGATGTGTCCTGGGACTTGGCACCTGACCGACCGAGACGCTGCAGCAAGGACGACTATACGAGCCGGCTAAATCCGATTAGGAAGACGCACGCGCGAGAAAGAGAGAGAAGAGCTACGAGTTAGAGGGACTTAGACTTTGAAAAGCTGAAAGGAAGGAATAAGGAATTGGAGACGTGTCCGGCATGGTTAAGGTTTTGTTCTTTCAAGGTGTGCGATTCTTGAAAAACTGCGTTTAGTATAATGGATGTGTCGAGTAATGGATTTTTTTATTGTTTGGTTCCGTAAAAATTTTAAACTATTTTTATACTGAAATAAAAATTACTTTTCTACTGTTCTATTAGTTATAACAACTCAATTAGTTACATATAGAACTTTATCATATATCTCATCTAGGCAAACAGAAAAAAAATATATCGTTCAACTTAAGCATGACTAATATTTTGAAAAATCTCATAATTTAAAGTGATTTAAGCAACAAGAATCACCCGTCATACACTTTCAAAACGACTTTTAAGAAACAAAACCAACACCTCTCGTAGATAAGTAAACAAGATTTTTGCAATCAAACGATTAACCGCGCTCCGGCAAAAATGCCCCAACACGTGATAGCCGTAAGAAGGTCATATTTCACGCGCCGGCGTACGTTATACGCGCGGGTAGCAGGAAAGTAGGAAAATAAGAGAGCAGCAGGATAAGGAGGGATTTGCGGGAAAAAAGGCGCACGAGAGAAAGAGCCGTGCGAAAGCTCGGCAGCAGCCTCTCTCCCGACGTTCCGTAATTAATGAATCGCGCTCGCTCGCTCGCGCACCCGAATATAACCAAACACATACATGCACGTATGCAGCGAGTGAAATTACACTTTGACAAGCTGCTAGCGCGGCGAAACTACACGTGTACGCGGCGTGTCGATGAAAAATGCCGATTTTTTCCATGGCAACGACGAGCGTCCCGGGGGACGATATTCTTGGGATATTTCGCGTGAAATTGCATCCTGTGTATACAGTTGCTGCATGTGTGTGTGTGTATGCACAGTTGTAAGGTACGATCACGACTTTATCCGTGGTCATTTGTTGCCGATTCTGCCGCTACCGACGCCACGCGCGCGGCTTTTATCGCGGCACGGTTAATTATGGAAGGAAGCGCGCGCGAGCGGCGTTAAATAACGCGATCTTCCCAGGGATTCAGGTGAACGTGATGTTTATTTTTCGTTTTCTTCTTTGCCCGGGTATAAGGTTGGAACTTTCTATGTGCCGTGAAAAGCGCGGTTGCAAAACCGTTTAGGAATCGCTGCCTATGTGATTTTCGAGCGCTAAACGAGGTAAATGGATTGGAAGTATATAGAGTTGATTTATGAGTTTTATAGGGTTTTAAAGGCTATTAGGATAATTACCTATTGTAAGTGGAAATGATGTATTGAAATAGTAGCGAATTGTGGGGAGCTGTGGTGCTCAATATAGGATGTAATTATGATATAACGTATTGTGTGTAAGATTACGAAGCAGCATTTTTTAAGCGCATGACGTCATATGGTTTCTTCAGTTTTCACGTGAAATATTAGCTCAGAACCAATTATTCCCCATAATTCAATTACATTTTTACAAATAATCATCTCAAATGCTATATCGACGAGTAATTACACTTAACCGTGTAGGACACGGGGGGAAAACAGCATCGCGCTCATAAATCACCTTTCTAAACGTTAAATTACGAGCCACTAATAGTCCCTAATGAACCTCCTCAATAAACACACCAATTTTCCAACAATAAACACACATCGCAAATTGAATCGTCGTGTATCATTGAATTACAACCTCGCTCGTAGCTACCTTACTTTCACCGCGCCTTTTAATTGCTCTGCGCGCGTGCGACATTCGCTTGCTCGCTCCCTCTAAACCACCGCACTATGATATTAATCGTCTCTCCCACGAATTCTGCACCGGCGTCGAATGAAAAGTTCAAGACCCGCGCACGCCGATGATGAATCGCCGGCCGGCTAATCAATCACGCCGACGCCGTGCTTTTCGTTCATTCATCATTGACATACACGTACGCGGGAACTTGCGAGGTGTATGAAGACGTTGCGCGCGTCGAGAGGCGATCAATCAGCTGGAAAAGTCCTTTCGTCGGACTACCGTGGAGACGTACGTTTTTTTTTTCGAATAAAAGTTGTCCGGGAAATTCATGGCCGGTGATTAGGTTGACAAATTTGGCGGGACAGCAGGAAGCGCGCGGTGAGTTTAAAAAGCTGAATTTTTTTTCGGAGGCGGCGCTAGTGTATAAGGATGATTTCTAATGGTAATTATCGCTTGATTAATTAAGCGGTTGGTGAGCAGGTTGTTTTGTCCTTTGTGTATGTTTTGGGTACTGTAAACTTCCTTAATTAATTTGTTGTATTAGACAACTTAATAGAATTAATAGTGGTTTCAAAGCCAAGTTACGAAACGTGTTTACACATTAGTTCGTGGGTGCGTTTCGTTAAACAAGCTACGAAGATGATTCTTTGAAAAGAAAAACATTATTTCAAACATACCACCCGTTCTCTAATTTAATTCTATTACCATAACAAGTTCTCGATACTTCAACTATATTATACTTTTCATTCGATAAATAATTCCGACTGATTTACGTCAATCGCGGTCGTACACACCTCCAGCCATTGTTAATTAAAACTGAAAATCAAATCACAGCAGCTATGCGATATAGCAGCTACATGCTTTATACAAAAGACAAACGCGCGGCAATAAACTTCGGTATCGTTAGCTCGAATCGCCACACCGTGTCACTTTCACTATATATTCCCCCTTGTACCGCTCAAAGCCCATTTCGTCCGGCAGCTGTCATTACCACCATCATACGACCGCACACTCGTAAAAAGCAAACCCCTTTGCGCGCGACAACGACGACTCGCCTAACACCAAATTAAGCTTGCTCTCTCTCTACATCTACCCGTGAACTAATGTCCCCGTATACCGATACCTAAATACGACCAGCAGCAGCAGCAGCAACTCGAGCACTTATAATAAAGATCGCGATCGGGACCACACACGTACACACCTAGCCGATATCCATCGCCGCGAGGGTGCAATTTCAGCGCGCAATCGATGACGAGATTGCGAGCGCGACACCTCGTCGAGAGGTATATAGTTGACCTGTCGCTATACAGCTCGTTTGTTTTTACGAACGGGGGAGGGCGTGTTTTCCGCGTTAGCAGCTCTGGCTCTATGGTATGTGTTGTCGCGCACGGCTCGTTTCATGCGCTATCCGCAAGTGTATCGATTGCTGCATAGCTTTTGCTTAGCTGGAAAATTGATTTTTTTTTTTTGTGGCAGGAACTTTCAGGTGCTTGGGCGCGTGGGTGTGTGCTTGATGTATGTGGTTATATAATGGTGACAGATTGTGGATAGAGCGGAGCTTTTGTGTTGTTTTTGGTTGAAAGGTTTTTACGGGTCGGCTTAATTTGCTTTTATTGCGGTTGATTATTTTTGTCGCTTGGGCTTCGATAATTTTAATTGTATAAATAGCCTGTGCTTTTATGAACTAAGTAATGGTAATGTTAGATTAATTTGAGGCCTCTTTCTCATGTTTCATGCTTTTTAAAAATTATTTTAAACATATAATAATAATCAATGATTTAGTGAAAGGAACCTTTTTTGAAAAATTATAATAAATACGCGATTTGAAATAAATAATCAAAAAACGTTAATACTTGAATGATTGCTTCAATTTTAATAAGTACACATCGCATAATATTATTTCTCCAGAATTCACATAAAAGTCGATCAATGCACTTCAATCAATGCCCAATAGCGCACAACCCATATAAACCGACTTACAAAAATACACCATCAAAACTCATAATGGAATTCTAATCTCTCTCAATTCCCCCATTTACAGTCTCGTCGGCACTCCCATCATACCCCCGCCACGAAAAAAGGCGCGACACAGTGAAAAAAGCTCCAGAGAAGAAACTCCGAGTGGAGCACGAGAGAGAGCGAGAGAGAAGACGAGTCGTCGGTTGGAGAGACGGAGGCAGCGGGGCGCCTTCGACGTGGACTGCATGACGCGCTGCCGCCGCCGCCGCCGTCGGGAATCGAGTTTTCTCGGAGAAAAGGTAAGAGAGGCAGCAATCGAGAAAGAGCAAATACCGCCCGTACGGCGCGCGCGGCTGTTTGAGGTTTTTAACGGCGCACGTCGGCTCCCGCGTATATGATGTATTTGCGTTGTCGGGCGTGTTTAATAATTTATAGCGATTATTTGCTTTTTGCCGCTTGTTTACGCGCGTGTGTGTCCGATGGCTTTTACAGGTTTAAACGTGAAATGTCTATTTTGCGAGGAAGTTGTGTGTTGTATTTTCTATTTCTTAATATGATTGTTGCAGGAATGTTGGACATCGTTAATGAATTAATCGAGGTATTTGTTAAAATAATTGTGAGCTTAAAAGATTTAGATTTTATCGATGGAACAGGTGATACCAGATAAGTGAAGGCTGGTGTTAATGACGCATCTTTAAGGCACGCAAAAAAGTGCAGAAAATATGTATGCGTACTGACGCATAGCAAAAAGTAAGGAATGTGGAATTGTTGATAAAAGAATGATATGACGAAATTTATAAAACGAAAGAAGAAATTTCAAAGTCTTAACAAGAGAAGATGAATTATATAATTGAATTTGTTATTTATTATCCAGCCATATTTATATTGGTGTCTTGCTGTAAAAAGGGTCTAATGATAGGTAGAAATTACTTTTTTGAAAGAGTGATATTATATTTTAATTTTACAAATTTTATAAATAAATTTATATTACAGAATAATAATTTAAACCCTTTCCTTTACATTCGAGACTACAATTTTTGAAATGATAAATTTTCTCTATACAATTATCTTTTTCCGCGAAACCCAACCAAACCGTTTTCTCCCTTCTCGAGATAAAAAATGTCACAACACTTCACTGAAAATTGCGTCCTCGCAGCTCAAAATAAATATCACCGTGTCTCGACCCTTCTTCCATCAATTTCGAGGACAACCGTCGAGACAAGACGTTAAACGCAGGGGGGAACCCTCTTTTCTCTCCTCTCTACCCATCATCCTGCCGAGAGATCGAACTCGGCGAGCAAATTGATTCGCGGACAGGAGGACACCCTGCCAGCCATACCAATTGTCTCCTCCTCGAATTTGTCAACGCGCGAACCGATTTTGGTGGCGTGCCACCGGCGAGGGCCTTAATTAAGTCCTCCCTCCAAATGAACCTTCACCACCACTGCTGCTTCTTCGGTGCGGATGAGGAATGAATAATCGAGGGAGCGACAAAGGTTTTCGGATTCGCGGGAATTTTGCTCGCCTCTCGTGCATTTTTCATGCCGAAAGCGTTCGAGGAAGCTGTTCATTTTGCAACGATGAATAAGGAAAGTCGGTTGTTTCCGGAGTAGAGTGCGATTAAGCGTCTCGAGGAATAGTAGCTGTGTGCATTGCAAATGATGCGCAAACATTAATTGTAGATAAAAGTGACAACCCGCAGAAATTACGTTGCCGATATTCGTTTGGTTAAGTAGGTATATACGCAGATGGATGATTGATGATATTAGGATATAAAAACACGATAAAGATCGTGATGAAAGCTGCGTGCGTTTTCCCGCCGATATTCGTCAATATTGGCATTTCAGGCATTTTAATAATGAAGAAGATATCTCTCGTGGTATTCGAATGCTTACGAACGAAAGAAACGAGCAATTAATTATAATTGAATCCCGTTATTAGCATACAATAGTAAATATTTTACTTTTTATGAACCCACTGACAAATAGTCGATTTCATGTAAATAAACACTCGTGACAGGACAATCCTCAGAGAGGTTATTACACGCCGTCATTATAAAACCAATTAAAGCGTATCTTTCGCAAGAAAGAAAGATAAACACAAGGAAGTAATTCATTTACTCTCACGATTCCGTTACCAAATAATCAGTTTCATATACCCATACACAGGCAAACACATATATACCTCGAAGCATTAAAATTCGCGAACCCAAACAGCACGTCATAGCTTTACAACAAGCCTCCCAAAGCAAACATATCTCGCGTAACGCAAACCTCGTTATACCCGCCCATCGCCCATCAACGCGCCCATAGTTCCAACCGACTCGCGCACGCTTGCACGTCAGGCTGACTATGCGCACCGTAAAACACCTCCTCACCTAGTAGATAAAAATCCACCCTCCTCCTGCAAAAGGGGTCACGATGTCCGGTCGTAGTCCAATGAAGTCGTCACCACGAAGACCATCGTCGTCGTCACGCGCGGCGACCCAGAAAGCGCTTGGCTTTTAATTTACGGCTATGGTATAGACGCTAGCGCTATAACGCTAATCTGCAAAGGGAATCGACAAGGCCAGGCAACGGGTCTCTCTCTCGGCTCTTCGTCATAATCTCGCGGCGTTTTCATATCGGCCACCTGGGGCGAGGAATATCGGGCCCGCGCGCACGCTCACTTTCTCTTCTTCTCCGCGCCCTCGAAAGTCGCGGGGCGCGATTTCCGTCGCCGCGAGGGCACGAGGTGCGCCGTGTGGAAGTAGTCTTGAGGCTGCCTCGTCCGTGTCAAAGTTTAATGATCTTTCGTGGTGGATCGGACGCGCTTGTTGTGGGGTTTGAAGGATTCATGTAGTTGAGGATTTTTTCAGAGGAAATTGGGACGGGGCACGTAAGAGGTTTTCGTTACGGTGTATGGCATTGTATTGTGTTTTAAGGTTCGGCCATGCTGAATCGTTTATGGTGATGATTGGCTCAAGCGGAATTAATATTACTCGAACTGGTTAAAAAATACGAATAAATTTTATTTATCTCTGTGCCAATACGAGTAAGTCACTTGCAAAGACCTGTTACTTAAATAATTAGATTAACAACTTCGTCAAGAGCACCGGCTATCGGTTTATCTTCGATTTATATAGCCGTTTTGTTAATTGCAGACACTCGTGCGCGGTCAATTAATTCCGAGACACTTCACGCCGCTTCCCGATCGATCGCTTGATAAAAAAGTTAATAAGCGCCACGGCGAAAAAATATAGCTTGCCTCCGGAATTTTCCGAGAAAATCGATAATCTCGAAAAGTCAGACTCTGAGTCATTCGGACATCATGTCCGTATGCAAGAAGGGCAACGCACGTAATCTCAATATTGTACACGCGAACGGATTAACTGGCAGCAGCGAATATCGAGACGTCATTCCCCAAGTGCCACACGTGGCAGGGGTCAATGCTCATAGCTAGCGTTATCTGACAACGACTCTAACGACGTCACGAGAGACGCTCGTGCGCTTCTTCTGTATTATATCTGTTCCGCGTCAGTTTGTCGCGGTTATATTGTTATGATTGTCGTGTACGTTGTATTTGTCGTACACGATTGGTCGTTACTGTTTCTTTGATTAATGCGAAAGTGTTTATCGCCTTGAATTATTTGTATTGTAATTTAACAAATATAGGATTTTTTTAATGTTTGTTTTCTTCAAATATTTGTTTATAGAACGTATTTAATGAAAAACAACAGCGCATATATATTTTGAGAATGCACATTTATTAAATCTAGTTTTGATTAAATAATACAATAAATATTATTAACAATCACCGTACATATTGGGCGCTTTAAATACATAAATAATTATATTTTAAAATATTCATATTATTATAAGTACTAACAAATCAACAAATCTATTCTATTAAAAAACTCGTTTACATGAAACTAAACCAACGACTAAAGATCGACGGTGGGTTGTCTGCGGGTTTTACTGTTGGTTCAGGCTTTGCTGTTACTGGTGGCTTTACCGGGGGTGTAGGCTGTGGTTTTCCTGATGTTGATTGTCCGGTGGTGGATGGATTTACCGAAGGTGTGGGTTTACCTGTGCTCGGTGCCTTTGTAGACGAAGATGTTATAGGCTTATTTGATGTTGTCGTCGGACGTCCCGTGGGAGGTTGTTTCGAAGAAGTGGTCGCTGGGGCCGGAGAAGTCGAGGGAATAATTCCACCGATACCTCTGCACTTAGCCTCAACTGGATACGTGCAGACTTCCAGCTTCACGCTGAATTGAAGACCTACCGGACAGGACATTACAATGGCAAGGCCATTACTGCATGCGCAGTATTTATCGCAGCGACGGTTTGGCAGTAGTACGGTGTATTCGATAGGATCGACTATGGGACAACGCCCGAGACAACTGGACGGATGTTGCCAAGATGGTGTGGTCGGTTTTGCTGTTGATCCAATTATGTTGTCAACGTCGTCGACATCGGCGTAGATGGCCTCTCTTTTATGAATACATTTGACATTTTCGGGGTCATCGCACTCCTGTGTCCATGGGTTAAAGTGCAAGCCATAGTAACACCTACGTAGTGTGGGTTTACCGTCTTCACATTCGTAGTACAAAGAGCAATCCTCCTCGTGGGGGATTTTCGTATCATACCACGGACACTCGATGGGTTTCTTCGTAGTGGTTATCGGTCTTCTAGAGGTAGTAGATGGTTTCCGACTAGAAGTAGTTATTTTCTGAGTAGTCGTTGTTGGGCGCGGTGTTGTTGAAACTGGTTTGTTGGTACAGTTCACATTCCATGGCCAATCACAAACTTGAAGTTTTGGGTTAAAGTTCAGTCCACTGGGACACTCTTGCAGTACTTTTCCGCCATTAGTACACGTATAGAACAGAGAACAGTTTGTTTCATGGGCTATATGAACAGCCTCACCGTTACTACCTATTGGCGGGCAGTCAGATGCAGGAGTAACTGGTGGTTCAGGTTCTGGAGTCGATGGTACGCAACCAGCATCCTCTGGTAAATCACAATCGTGAATAGTTGGGTTAAAGTGTAAACCTTTCGGGCATTCTCTCAGAATCTGGTTTCCATTACGACATAAATAGTATTTGTCGCAATCGCATTCATGCGGTAGTAAAATCGGGTCAAGGGGATCATCCTTGGGGCAAGTGGTTGGATAACCTACAATAATTTTTTTTATGAATTTATGAAAATATATGCATATTTCATAAATTAAATTAAATAAAACAAAAAATACAGAAGAACATTTTACTTGATAATTATTCGAATTCGGATATTCTTACCTGGTTTTTTAGTTGTCGTAGTTGGTCGGAGAGTAGTTGTTACATTAGGTTTGTTAGTTGAAGTTGGCCGAAGTGTAGTAGTTGTATTAGGTTGGTTGGTGGTGGTCGGCCTAACAGTAGTGGTTGTTGGGGGCTTGGGCTTTTGGGTCGTTGTTGGCTTCGTAGTTGTGGTTGATGACGGCGGAGTAGGCTTCTGGGTCGTTGTTGGCTTCGCAGTTGTGGTTGATGATGGCGGAGTAGGCTTCTGGGTCGTTGTTGGCTTTGCTGTTGTAGTTGATGACGGTGGAGTAGGCTTCTGGGTCGTTGTTGGCTTCGCAGTTGTGGTTGATGACGGCGGAGTAGGCTTCTGGGTCGTTGTTGGCTTCGCAGTCGTGGTTGTATTAGGTCTTTTAGTAGTTGTCGTCCATGGTCTATGTGTTGTAGTCAGTTGACAATTAGCTACAGATGGCCAATCGCATATTCCCTGTTTTGGATCGTAATGTAGGCCTTCGGGACACTCTTGCAGACTTTTTCTTCCATCGATGCACACGTAAAATTTGTCACAATCAGTTTCATGTGGTAATGTAATTAAAGACCCACTAGGGTCGCCTTGCGGACACTCATTAGGCTTATTAGGAGGGTCATCGAAAAATGCGTTATCGCTTCCAATAGCGCTGGATGCGCTAAGCAGCAAAGCGATGGTAGAGATAAATACTAAAATAAAATATTTATTTTATTTTGTATGTTAAGTTAGAAAATATTTTATATTTTGTAGAATACTAGAAATAGAAACTATCATAAAACTTACTTTTTGTACTAAGCATCCTGTATAGATCAGCAACTTACTGATCGAGATCTGAGCAAACAGGAGAACTGTTCTAACTTCGATCCGGCATTGGCTTTTATATGAAAGTAGCTTATCGCATAGTACCAGGACGATTACCTTATCAATGACACCGAAATGCATTTCGTCATGTACGAGGAACGTAATGCAATTGCCCAATACGTCATAAAAATTTACTTACTACTTCTACACTTTCACGTGTCTTTCTTATTCGCTCCTCATGAGCAATTTAGGTACTCTTCGAAATGGATTTATAGTAACTCAAACTAAACTGTGTAGTAAAATAGACATATTTAAAGAGAATCAAGTTACAAACGATGGACATCATAATTTAAATTATATTATCAGTTAAACATTTTAACAAATAATTCAAGGAAAAAGTGTAATTCTATATAAATCCATATGTAAATGCTAGTATAAGCCGATCAAGTGGATTTTAATTACGAGGAAACTGATATTTTAGCTATATTGGAATTTTAATTAAAAGCATTTATGAATTCCGTCACCTTTAATCCTTTTCCAAAGATGTACTTTTTAATTAAGAGTATATAATAATAATGAATTTACAAAGACATAAATGTTGTCTTAATCTGAAGTGCAGTCTTATCAGATTCGATGTTAATTACGATAACAATGCGGATGCATTCCAGAGAAAGAACATCGATAAATTCAAATATCGAAAGTCTAAAGATTAACTTTAATTTATTTAACAATAATTTATATTAGTCATTGATATAAGTTTCGAGTGACTACATCTGCTCTGAAATGCAGGTGTACGGTAACGGAAATAATTTGAACAAAACAGTCTGTTAAGGTACATCAAAGCCAATACAATTCTCTTGTTATATTCAGATTCACCAGTATAAATGGACAAATTTAATTATTATTTTTTAATTTAAAGTTCTAGTATTTTAGGGTTTTCTTCAATGAAAATTTATTCCGATTTTACTATCAAAATTCTAAATAAATTAAAAAATGACTTTTATTGTTCAATTTTCGTATTATCATACGAGCTACAAAACGTGAATTATTTAAAGAAAACATTAATATGGCTGACAAATTGAGGCTTGTACAATTTCGAAATACGTTCATGTTCCGCTTTGCATTAATTAAGAAGCATGCGGCTCAAAACTTTCGCTTCGGTCAACATTTTCGCTAAATCAAACGAAATGCGCGAGAGAGCAGCGACAGAAGAAAGTGAAAGAACTTCAGCGGTTATTCTCAATCGCGGGCGAGCAGCAGCAGCCGCCAGCTACTGCATGTACCCATACTGTTATCGCTGCGCCGCGCTAGCGGATCCCACGGTGGTTCCTTACGTCCTTTGACCCCCAACCAAGCGTCTCCCGAGAAGAATAAGCGGTTTGCAAGTCTCGGGTGGCTTCTGTTATACGAGAGCGACTTATAATGCAGCTGGGTCGGATTTTTTGATTAGGGAGGTAAAGTATTCTCCGTCATTAGGTGCAGTTTCTGCTTGTTAGAGGATCGATTTATTTATGTTCTAAGGTAACTATTTATCAAATAATGGAAATATTGTGCGGTACTTCGTTTCATCTTATTCTTTTAAAAATAGAAAAGTGACTACAATAAGATGTGTTGCGCATTTAGATAATTATAGAATGGAAGATGCTATACTGGCCAATTTAAGCTATATTGTTTTGGTACTAAATATTCTGTTTTATGGCGAATATTAAATTATACAACTATTTATCGGGAAAGTGAACGTTTTGAGGTTAAGTGAAAAGCTTTTTTACATAATTATTAACGAACTTTTCATTAAAGTGGTCAATTTCTAGCGTAAAAGCGAGTATTTGTCACGTATTAAAATCTAAAAAAAATGGTATTTCAAAGTTTATATTGCGATATTTAGCGGCTTGCTTTGAAGGTATAAGTGAACAATGTTAGAAAGGAATTTCAATAGCCTATAAATTCAGGATAATTCAACTTATTTTAATAAATATCAGATGATTTATAAATCGGTTAAGATATAAAGGAAAATTTCAATTCTTTCTTGCAAGAATTCAACCATTTAGTATGTATCTATGCTGAAGATTTTGAAACCATTATTATCCATTATTTAGTATACTAAACTTCGTCTCGATAAAACCAAGTTACTCCAGGATTTCTAACAAAATTATTAGGTTTCAACGGAATAACATGTAAAATGATGTTATACCCATACTGACAAACGATAACTCTCAAGATAATATTATACGTTGCAGAAAATATATGGCACGGATACAGCTATAATAAACAATTTGAATTTAAATAACTCATGCATTAGTAGAAACTCTCGAGCGACACCTTCCACTCATGGAATATGGCAATCAATTTGCATTACGATAAAGGAAAGTATATAAATTAAAATTTATACCGCTGTTAATGCACGCTTGATTGACAACACTCACGTGTAAATAACGATCGCGCGTGCGCATTTCTAGCATTTTTATTCAACTATAAATTACCGCGCGAGCTTCTTCTCCTTTGCCCCTTGCAAACAAAAAAAAAGCAACAACGCCACCTTTGGCAACAAACACCTATACGATAAATTTATCCCGTCATAAAACCTCTCTCGGGCACGCTAGCTGGCGAGTCCTTTCCTACGATTTCCCACGAATTTCCCGGGGGAACGCGTCGCCACAGCTGCTGCCGCTGTCCGTCGCCCTTTCTTCCTCCTCTCTCTTTCCCAACTCGTCGTCGTCGTCGTCGTGAGGCGCTTCGAGTCTTTAAAGCACCTTGACTTCTAATGCCACGCGCCGTTCCGAGAAGCCGCGCAAAAAGCCGCTCGAATACATGAATGCGTTATGTCGGCGAAGGAAGAGAAAGAGAGAGAGATGAGGAGGGAGAGAGAGAGAGAGAGGCAAGTGTTGCACTCTCGTTGCTTTCTCGCGCGAACGCGCTGCACGACGTCGCGCGGGTCGAGAAAGCGTTGCCCTTTCGGCGCGGGATTCCGGAATTAGCATAGCCGGCTGATGAGACTGCGCCGCGCGAGTGAGCCGTTGTCCGCGTCACGATGCTTTTGGCGCGAAAATCTACCGAGTCGTGAGGAGGTGATGAGTTGCGGGTTTGATTGCGCTTGATTAAAGAGTAATGGGGGGACGCTGCGTTACGTGTGATGCTGACGAGATATATAAGGAATTGGAGTCGCGGCGGGTCTTACCGCACTCGGCTTTTTCTACTTAACTTTTATCTAACGGCTCATAGTTTGGAAGTGAAAAGAGTTACGAATTCATGAACTATACGTGTAATTGCTAGTTTTGATAAAAATTATGTTTGAATAACTTTAACAGTGTATATACCAATATTCCACATAAGTTATTGGTACTTTTACTTAAAAATGAAAAATTCATGATTTTCATTATTTAATATAACAAATACGTTTAAGTATTTTTGCACGATTAAAATAATTTTATGGAAAATGAAAGTCAAAACACAGCTATAGACAAAAATCTAAAAAAAAAGCGTGCGCAACTGTAAACAAGCATCAACATCTTCTTAAGTAACAGCAATCACGTAACGCCAAAAACTAATACGCCACGTTGTTCGTATACGGTAGCAGTCGACGCCCGAAAAGACGCATATTCCCCACTTTTTGTCGCTAATTAGAGTTACGTCAGTCAGTCAATTAAAAACGAAAACTACTATACTGCGAGCCGCCCCCGCCTGTGAAATTCGCCCACTAATCTCTGAGAATATCTAAACGACGAGACATACACACATACACAATCGCGGGGAAAAAGTGGAACCGCGGTACAAAGCGCGCACGCTGAGGCACAAGAAGAGGACGAGGGTGGAAAAATGCAGTGCAACGAGTCGATACCGATCTGAGAGTAGCAGACTTTCGCCCGATTTTGAGAGACAAAACTTCGTGTGCCTATATGTGTACACGTGAACACGCGCGGATTCAGCAGCTATAGCAGCAGTCGCCTCACTTGTCCCCGCCTACTTTTCAGCTATTTCAATATCGATCCAATTTATCGACGACACACGAAGTTCGCGCGCGAACGCACACGTGTGCTCGAGCTGACTCGTGCACGGCGCTATGGGTTATGTGGGCGACGAAAAATCGGAAGGCGCAGATAAGGTCGCGCGCGACCCGGAAGAAAGTCGAATTAGACGCGTATCTGCGCTATTAGTCAAAGGTAATTTGTCTAATGTTATTTACGATTTTAATATGAGCGCTCGAGATTGATTCAAAGCGTATATAAGATAATCAAATTACAAGGTTTTCCAACTAAATTTTTTTTTTCATTTTCATATTTGCTCTATATTATTTTACGTAATCATCAAAGCTCCCCATTCAACATTCCAAAACGATTCATCCGCCTTCGTTTACCAACAAATCATACGCCAAAGTACATTTCCACCAGTACACTTATACTACTACCACACGGCGTACACAATCGTGTTTTCGCGTACGGTTCTCACGGGCCTGAAAAAGCATACACAGCAGCAGCAGCGCGACGACAATAGCGCTCGAGAGCGGCGAAACGCGAAGTGGATCGGAATCGGCCGCGGGGGAAAACTGGAACGAAGTCTCGCAGACCCACAAACACAATGACGCGGCTCTCTGTGTGTGCATTGGTGTTGTGTCTCAGCTGTTCGCGGATCTTGCAGCGGAGTGCGCAACCAGACGCCGGGGGACACTTTCAGCGAGTTTGTAGCGATGATTTATCGATAGCATAGAAGAAGTAGGAGGAGGAGGAGAAGTTTTTGGTGATCGGTGGTGCTGATGGTTGCGGGCTTTGTTTGGCTAGGTTGTTGGTTGAGTTGTGATGGAGGTGGGTATATAAGCATTGTTTATCAAGGATGGGAGTGGTAAGTATTTGAATAATAATTATGAGATTAGGTAATAATTTGATTTTTATTAAAAAAGTGTATTTTATTTATCATAGTTGTTTATGATTTATGAACAGACACGAATGAAAAGTCATGATGATTTTGAAAGGAACAAAACAGTTAATGCTTTTACAGAGATAAATAGAAGGGTTTATTTTATACCTCCTACAGTTCAAACGAAGAAAGCATTAATAAAAGCTTATGATTAGGAAACATGTTTTTAATAAAGGCGTATTATATTAATAATCATTAAATATATCTTCCTAACGCAATTACCGTATCAATATTGACATCACCGCTATATCTTTAAACAATCGTCATCACCGTTGCAGTAGGCGCCACATTCTTTTACCAATACTATTTGCTCAAGCTCGTCTCCTCAAACAAGTATTAATCCAATCCCCCACTTACTTCCTCAACCCGTTCTCTGAACCTCACCACCACCTACCTATAAAAAAAATCACCTTCTCCAAATTTCATAATCCCCGATCACACAAACTCTCCGCGATAAAACCACGGCACCTAAGTGATAACGATTGCACGGATGCTATAAAACTGTGCGCACGCGAAGATGTCGACAATGATTCTTGCTTCGAAGCTCTCCCCGAGGAGAGTCTCTCACCGGCTTGTCGCTTGTTATACGGTAAACCCGCGAAGTCTGGGAATCGCTGAAGATGTGTCGTCGTGCGCAGGGGTATGTATAGCCCTTGAAAGGGGAACCGGTTCGCGTGGCCGCTGGATTTTTCGAAACGGGAAGTTTTCGAAATCGGCGAGCGTGAGATACTCGCGGATCGCAGCACTACAGTCGTGTATAAAAGAGCGGTACACAAAAAAGGCTCTCGCCGCGCGAGAAAACGGAAATTTAAGTGAGAGATAAAATGCAGCCGATTGAATATCTCTGTGTTAGTCAAGTAGAACATAAACACGCTATGCGCCTTTTAACCTGTATAACATATAAGCACCGCGCTAATATACAATTCATTCAAAGTTTCTAAATTTCGCCAATAAAACTCGCTGCAGCCTCCCGCCACTTTTTCGCTCCCCATCCATCTCTCTCTCTCTATCCTTGCACTTTCTAATTTTCATTCACAAACACTCTCCTCTCGTGCTCTCGCCTTATCCGCAGCCATCTATCCGCCTTACTTTTCGCGTCCCTCTCCCTTTCCGTTCTCCTCCGCGCGCACCGCGACACTGGAACTGGTCCGTACAGTCGCACATGGGCCCACCGCCGCGTGATTTACGCGATTCGCCGAATCGATAAAGTGCATAGCAGCAGCAGCAGCTACCTGTACGCGTGTCGCGCTCAAGCACGCCGGAAACTGCGGGAATCGTCGTCGTCGCGAAGAAAGTGGTGTGAGTAAGTATAATGGAGTACGAGTTCGCGGAGAGGACAGTGACAATGATACGGTTAAAAAAAAGCGTTCTGGCGAATGGTGGCGTGTGCTGTTGTTGTTTTGTAATGTAATGGTTATTAGAGTATAAAGTTTTTATGGACATTTTTAAATCTAATAATAATGTTACAGTATTGAACGTTGATTTGGTATGAAATATTATCTGTTAAGTAAGTATTACTTTTACATTTTAATTTTTACATAAATTATTTATTCATGTATTAATTATATAGTTATTACTGTATATTAATGTATTATTTAATTATTATATAAGGAAAACTATATATTTATTCCGAGAATTCCAGCTATATGATATGTCCAAACCATCTTATCTAAAACAAACCAATTAAAACAATTCGAACATAACGTACACTACCATCCAAACCTAAACAAACTACCTACAGCCAGTGTCTATACATTTCACCAACCCGAGCGATTCCATTCAACCGAAAACAAACTCGCTTGCCCGAGAGAAAGATCAGCTGAGCGAGGCAACTCTCACCTCCCGCCGATCTGTCACACACGCTCGGGCGAGCCGAGCTTCGCTCGAGAGGGCGTCGACGCTGACAACACCAGGATCCGATATCTGCACACGTCGTGCACTAGCGCGCGGTTAAGCGAGTCCCCGTTCAGGACGCGATATCGCCGGTTCCGATCATCCTATTTTCTCCAAAGCTCTCGCGCGGAAACTGTGCCTCTCGCTCGCTCGCGTTCCTCGAACGCGGTACAGGAGTTTACTAAAAGTTTGTCCGCTGATTTGAGTTACCGTTGCAAGTATAGGATTCGGTTTTTAAACGTTAGATATTTAGTCATTCCCTTAAAATCTCTCTTTTAATCAAACAAAATCCGATCACCAAAAATCGAATCTAAAAAATCAGCGCTACACGATCCCGCACCGACCAAAGAAACAATTCAATCGTGCAGCGGCCGAAACACACACGCGCGGCCTCACGAACGAGCTAATCGACGTCTTTGCATAAGCCCGCGCGATTCCAATCGCGATACGAATAACAGATACCTCGTCTCATTTCGACTCTCTCGTAGTCACGCGCGTTTCGCAAGAAACCGCGAAAATCATCGGCTGTTTGACGCGATGTAAGGCCGCGCGAGTCGCACGCTATATGGGGGATCGAGGGAGGAAAGTTCGAAATAAAATTATCTAATTACAAAATAAAAATAAAGTAGTACGCGCGAAGCTCGTTTGAATTTCGCTACTATAAGCTAAAATGTATATATAGATTTTAAAAAACAAAAATATTTATATAAATATAAATTTTTATTTACTTGCAATATCAATTTTTATGAATTTTTTAAATTTTCTGTTTTAGGTAAGTGTTCGAACAATCCTTTAACAATCCCCTGTGCCACTGATATTCATAAACTTATTATAGTACATTATCAAACAACCATTAGAAACAACCATGAGCTGTACCCCGAAATCTTATCGTATAATAGGGAAAGAAATAAGTGCCACTGGAGTAGTTACTGCTGATGATAAAGGCTATAAATATACCAGAGCTCGTTCTTTCGACTCACAAGGAGAGTCCGAGGCCTTTGGGAAACGGATTTTCGCGGGCATTGGAGATTCGATTTCTGGTATCTAAAAATGAA
>UXGD01000808.1:0-45849 GCA_900474315.1 Torymus auratus
ACCTGTAAATATAATAGAATTTGAATAGTAAGTAAATTATGTAAAAATATTGTGTTATATATGATAAATATTTCTATTGCGCTACATGAGCGCTATGCTAGCGCAACCATAGCGCCGACGAATCACCGCAATTTCGGCGCTAAATGGTACCAATATAGCGCCTCAATAGATCCAATGGTTTAGATTTCTGCGCGGGTGTACAAAAGAAATATTTTATAAACCTAGTTTTCTCTAAAATTTGATCATTGACCTTGCATTTTCGTGACAGAAATTAAAAGTTTAATGTTCAAAGAATATGTTTGTGAAGTTTCAGAAATGTTTGTGTATTTATAAAAACTCGCCGAAGCCAGCTTAACCCGTGCACAAAAGAGGAAATATTTAGAAAAAACTAAGAATAAAGATTCAAACGACAATTCCATCAATTATCGGCTCTTCCATCAGCTCTTCGCCTGAAGAGGGCCGAGGTTATTCCCAGAATGGCCAAAACGTCGCAAATTAATAAAGAACTGTGATAATTGATGGAATTATTGATTACTAAATATTTAGAAAGTCATTTTTTCAATTTTTACTGTGACTGTGGCATGAAATATTGATTTTTCTATTTATTCGAGAAAAATTCACCTTTATTTTTTTCAACATTCCCTTCACATCCCGAAATTAATTTTTTTTTTATAATTTTATATTTGTCAAGATCTGAACAAGTGTATTGTACATTTCTTTGCATTTCTCTGCTTGTTACGTACTCGTTGGGGTCCTCCTTCTATAAAAAATTACTATTAACCATTGCACTGCTATGATTTCTTATAAAAATAATTGCTTTCACGGTAATTTTTGCCATTTATAAAGGAATTATATCACTGCTATACCTGTAATGATATACTTAAGATTTTGAGTATATATATCCCAGATTATGACAATGTATTACAGTAATCATCGAGAAAATATTTATGTTTTCAGAATAACATAAAATAACTAGAAAAAAAAATACTCGGACCATAATTCTCATCATCAAGTTATTCTACACTATACGAAATACATATATATATACATGAGAAAAATCACTGACACAATTTACCAAACAAAATTCTTTTCACAACTCATCGCATTCAACAGCAATGCAAACTTCGCACCCACCGTTGACAAAGTTCACAAAGGAGAGCTTCACCTTTAAAAAGACTTCCAACAAGCCAGATAAAACTCACCTCATCGCCTTGACGTGCAATCCACCTCTTTCTCAATCTCTCTCTCTCTTTCACTCCTTCGAAAAGCTCCTTTTCCCGTATCGCATATCAGACAGGCCCATCACAGCCCGCCATCATCTCCCGCTTAATGAGTTGATCTATCATCCGCTTCTCATTGAAATGTCGAATCCTGAGCGCCTGCAAGCTCGTCGTCCCCTCCTGCGACTCCCGCGGCGCGGATTTCGATTTCCTGCAGCAGCAGCGCCGCTCGGTGATGGATGGCGCTGGCGCGACGACAGGCCGATTGCGGCTCTTGGCCGGCCGCCTTGTAACGACCTGCGCGCGTGAGATTCAATCGTGAGAAAAAGCCTCTCTTATACTCGGTGCATATAAAAGTCGTGTTGCTGGTTTTTTAAAGCGAGAAAGAGAGATGTAAGAGAGCGCAGAAAGAAAGAAAGAGCGCGAGAGCTTTTCTTGTCCTTTGAGCCCAAATCGAGCGTGCTATCCCTACGGTATATGTACGTATATGTATATACATATATATGCGTATACGCTCGCAAAACAGATACGTGCGCGCCCGCGCGACGACGACAAGCAAAGTCAAAGACGCGACGCGAGGCGGCAAACAGGCAGGGCGCGCAGAGGAGCGAAAAAGTACTCGTTTTATGTGTGTCTGGGTTTGTGTATCTGTGTGTCTGCATACCTTTGAGACGCCCCCGGCGCTGATTTCCGCGGGGTCCTCGACTGCGCCACGACCCTGCGAACGGGGACACAAAGAAATCAGAGCACGAAAAGGGAAGTGAGAGAAAAATACATGTAAGTATTCGCATTCGATTGGAGAAAGAGAGAGAGTGAGGGGGGGGGCAAACGAATTCCGGCGAGCGCGAGGGTCTTATAAGTGCGTGGTAAGGTGTCGGGGCGCTGCCGCGCGGATCGTTATTCGAGAGTCTTTGAATAATGCCGCCTGGGAAAGGAAGAGATCCGGGTGACGCGGCGGCGCATGCTATACTGCTGTGGGTTTCTCTGACCATTCTATTTCTTTTTGTGAAAAGGGTCTGGACCGAGCTTTCGAGCGAGGTTTTGAAGGATGGCGTTTTTACGGGCAAGTTGAATTGGGAGAATCCCTCGTGTAATTGATATAATGCGACGTTTGTGGGTACAAGTGGAAGAGATTCTTTTTTCGGATTCTATTCTTTAATTTTTGCCAGTCTACTTATTATTTGATTAATCTTTTGACATTCAAAAGTTACAATAGTCTTGGATTCCTGTAAGTTATTTTGGGCAGTGTACTATCGAAATGTACCATCTTAAAAAAAAAAAATAATAAAATTCAAAACAAGCAAATTTTTTAATCTTAACAATAAAGATGTTTTAGAGGAGTGGAATGGAAAGTAAAAGAGATTCTTTAGAATAAATTATGTCAATATTATGTTCGGTAGACTTTATTTTTAATGTAATTATTTGATAATTTATGAACAAAAAATTCGTATAAGTTTATAGTTTCTAAGCTCAAATATTAATTAAGGGCAAATGTACATATCAATTATTAAAGATGCATTAAAATTTAAAGCAATAGATTTCTGGCTTAGAACAAATAAATTATTCTTAGCATGTTTGATAAAAAAAGAATATAAATTAGTCTAATATATTAAAAATCAAATGAAAATAGTCACCATATCAATATGAAATTTTGTAGTCGATCCGGCATACCCTACACTCAAATATAATTAAAAAAAAGAACTATGTAATAAAGATTATAATAACAGTTACAAACACTTTTTATTTAGAGAATAATTACTCAGGAAATAGAAGGGTAAGAAAAAATTCTAGACTGCTCGAATTTGTTGCGCAATTGGAATCGCTATTCTTCGAAGCTTAATTTCTTTTAAGCGCAACAGCCTTATATATTGTAAAGTTTAATTGATATTTTCGCTCAGAGTAATTGAAATTGAGAATGGCACTGAAGAACAAATCGATATTGCTTTACAACGGGTAAAGGAAAGCAAAGCAGTAGTCGGAAGCCGATTGCACTCGGTATTACACATAAAAAAATCCATTGCATTTCGAAAGTAAGAATAGCGAGAGAGTAAATAATGAAAACTACAATAATGTTATATCAATAGCAAGATAATTACATGTATTAAATATCTTATGAAGTTTCACAGATATAATTTACCGTTCGTTTAATTAACATTTCATAACATTAACTACCTGAATATCAAATTAATATGGACAGTGCAATGCGATCAATTGAATTATGATCATTGCAGACTAAAACGCAATAAATTTATCAAAATTCTTTAAACGTCCTATTGAAGAGAATCGCGTACCTATTGCATATTTGGAATACGTTCAAACTAATGATGTCCATAGTCATTTCCGTCAGCTACGATAATAATTTCAACAATCAAACTATTTAATATACTATCGAATTTATCGAATATAATTCTGATAGAAATTAAATTTTAGCGTGTTGAGTTCAAACAACTTGGAAATATGGTATTCACAAAGTTTTTGAAAATCTCCAACAAATTAAAAATGTCTCACTTTATAAAAACCATCCATAAAAATTTATCAACCAATGATGATAATATCAACGCCGTATACACAAATAATTCGTGACAAAGTGATCTTTCACTTTTTAAAGAAGCGTTTAAACTGCCCGAGGAGCTCGTCGAAAAGGGAAAATCAGATTCCCCCCTCCCGGCGTTATTACATGCGAGGAATGTTGAGGAAAGAGATTAAATGAAGAATTGAGGAGAAAGAGAGGGAGAGCGAGAGAGAGAGAGAGTGAGCGAAATTACAGAGGATGCGGGGGACGGGGAAAGTTCTGGGGTTAAAGCGTCGAGGATGGAAAAGAGAGCGAGAGATTAATAAAACGCAAACGCTAAAAATAGACGCGTCCAGAGTAAACTGTAAAAGTGGTGAAAGAAAGGAACCGAGAGAGAAAATCTTATAATCTCATTTTTAAAGGAATAATGCTCGAATGATGAAAGCATGTAACATTAGCATCTGGTGTTTCTCGCGATAAAGTAAAATTAACATCTCGCATTTCTCGCGATAAAGTGACAATGTGGGGTCATCCAAAAATAATATAATACGAAAGATTCATATGATAATTGAACTTAATTAATTTAATTTCAAAATTGTCACATCAGATTTACATCATGAATTACTAAACGGGGAAAATTATTTCTCAAATGAAATAAGTGAATTATTGATACGAATATAAATTCGAATCCCCGAACGTCAAGTCGATCATTCCTCTTACAAATAACGAGATTTATATAACTATTATACTCAACCGAAATCCTTCCTTCGCCGAAACGCAGCGACTCTCACACACTACAGCCACATCCGATCCTTCGATCATTCCCATCAACCACTCGTCCGCATCTAAAATTCTCTCAGCCGACTTTCAAGAGCTCCGTCAATAATCACTCGCCGCCCGTAAAATCTATTTCCCGCAAGAAGTACGTCCCTTCACCTCACCCCGAAAAACGTGGAGAAAATCTCTTGGGCGCACTCGGCGCCTTCTCCGCGGATTAAAAGCAGCCGGACGACCACGACGACGAGTATAAAGAAGAAGAAGCGAGAGAGAGAGAGAGAGAGAGAGCGCGTACGTGCGGCATGCGAGACAAAGGGTCGAAATCGAAATGTAATTTGGCGCCCCAGCACACGAGGTTATCCTCCCATGTGAGAGGCACACTGCAACCGCGTAGCCATTTCGGCATCTCTCTCGCTCTCTCTATACGTCGGCGCGGTGTGTGCGGTCGGTGGGCCGCCGCTCGCTTTGTGCGTATAATTGAATTTACGTTCGGATAGTGCTGCTGACGCGCGCCGCCCGCGCTAGCGCTCATTGTCTCTCCTTCTCTCTCGGCCTCTCTCTCTCTTGCGTTCCTCCCTTGTCTCCTATACCTCCCTCCCCCGCCCTCTCTTGTCTTATACCTATATACGGGGGTAACGGGTGATACCGACGAGTGAGTGAGAAAGAGGGAACTGCTCTTTTGCCTCTTTTACGCTTCCTGCCATTTTCGCGGCGTCTCTCCTTTTTTCCTCCTGTTTGCGCGTCGTGCTCCAGCTGCAGCAGCCCCCGCACTCTTTCCCATCCGTTTTATTTGTTTTATTCGCCGCGGCCTTTACAGCTGCCGTTAACATTCAGCCCTGAGACTCTAAACACTTTCCTCGAGGGACGTTCGCGCGCTCGCGCGCGCCGTTGAGATAGCGCGCGGAATGCCGATACCTCTTTTCTAATTTACAGGGGGTATGGGAGAGGAAAGGGGAAATGCTCTGCGCTTAATTGCGATTGTTGTTTCTTAAGAGATTTTCCGGGAGAAATAAATCGCCCGGAAAGCGACGGCCGGTAGGGGGAGGCGATCGATCTTGTCGGTTGTTTCTTCTTATCTCGTAAGATAGCGACGTTTTTACAGATAGCTTTCGCAGGTACGTGCAGCTGCAATGTTAGTGTTGAGAGGTGCGGTGGTTTTGGTGGATCTCCCCGGACGTACACAAAAAAAATTGTTGGTTTACCCCAAGTATTAAAACTACTTCAGGTGGTTCTATGGGCTTGTATAGTACTTAAATATAAAATATTCTATAATAAATTGATCTCATACTGCAAAATGAAAACCCATATATTTGTATCATCATAGATGGGTAATTTTATAAGTTAGGGAAAAATTTTTTTTAACGAAATTTCAGTACAGTTATGGCAAGTTTAGTTCGAATTCATACCAGATTCTTACAAAACTTGATAAACAATTGCCTGTAACTTTTAAGGTTTTAAAAATTTTTCAATTTGATCCAGAATACCTCGTAATAAAATCCAACATCAAAGATGAAAACGAGCCTTTAAAAATTGAAATTGAATCGAAAATGAAAAAAATTAAAGCGATTTGTTACATCATTTTTTTTACATTGACTATATCTACTTTGTTAGTATTGAAATTTCGTTAAAATTTTTTTCCCGTAACTTAAAGTACCGCCAGTACCGGTCTATGATACTATATGGGTTCTCAATTTGCAGTATGAGTCTAATTCATTGTAGAATATTTTATAAAAGTACTATGTAAAATAGTTATCGTGATCATCTTCATTGGTTGCCCTAAGCAATGATAAAATCGAAATTTTAAAGATATGGAATAGTTATCGTAGCCATATTTATTGGTTAAAAAAAAATGTTCATCTTTATTCTTACTTTGTTACATAGTATTAATACTACATCTATATATACATTTTTAATTCCTACATAACTCGTAATCTGATGAATTTTATGCCTCAGAAGCAGGCAGCACTGGGGATGGAGTACCATCTATGTACTCTTTCGAAGAAACTAGTTGCTTGGGGTAAACAATTCTTTTCCGTGTACAACTATTACGCATGAACAACGGAAAAAGTTTTTATTTTGCCGCTGTAAAGGGAAAAAATACTTAATCTAATCGTAATATTCATGGTACATAATATGAGTTCTTCGAATGGATGAAGATGGTAATAAACCTCTTGTGAAAATGATGTTTACTCTCAAAATAACTAAAATGTGTGAATCTACATAAAAGTATACCAAAATCGTAAAGAGAGGTCAAACTCTATCCTTAGGAGATTAAACGAGATACTAAATGATTGTTTATTTTTAAGACAAAAATTTTTGTTCAAAATATTAAATAAAAGAATTTCATAATAAATTCTAGAGTTCCTGCCAAATAGGCCTAAGGCCTAAGTTTGAAAATTGAAGAAAAAAAGTGGTATTTATTTTATTACTTCAATTATATTCACTAAATTAAAACAAGGGCACCACTGAATGTATAGTATTTGTATAGCATTTGAGGATAAACGTATGAAATTAATACCGCCAATTATAGATTCTCGGAATTTGAATTTAAGTTCAAATCGTGAAAGACTCAACGTGAATTTATATCATTAGATTTTTCCACTGAGAGACTTTACGTATTACTTTTACAAAATTGCATCTATATTAGGTATCTTTTCACATTTTTCTGCAATAAGAAGGATTTGGTTAAAAAGCATGCCTTGGGGAGACACTTTTAAAAGGGTATTTGCCGGTATCTTCCTTTTCGACTTTTAGAGCTAGGAGTCCTTTAATAAAAAAAAAACCACCTTCTCCAGCCATAACACCAACAACAATTTATTGAAATATCAACACGACGAACCACCACCTAAGGGCAACAAAGCGAAATCCCTATATAATCCTCGCTCAAACCTCGTGCATTCCTCACGCAGACGCAAAAATGCCTGGACTCGCGCGCGACAAAAGCAAAACACCTCACTCCGGCGCGAATACCTCTCGTGCACTGTACACCTAGTACAACGGTACTAATGTCATTCCGGAGCTCGTGCAGCGCATCTCTCCTCCTCCTCCTCCTCCTCCGCGAAGCTCATCCGCCCGCTCGCTCGTACGCCTGCCTGCACCCGGATCAATACCGTATTTATTCTCTCTCTCTCTCTCTCTCTCTCTCTCACTCCTGCAGCTACTGCCGCCACCGCATCATGCATATACACACGCAATTACGGGGAGACGGGGGGTGTAGATTCTTAGGCGGTCGCTCTCGCGCGAACTGCACTCGCGGAAAAACTAATTATTTTTTTTTTCAGCCCTTGCCGCCCCTTTCTTTCATTCGCTTTGTGGGGAGCAAGCGCTAGAGAAGATTTCCCTCTGTTTCTCGCGCCCGAGTCGCGCGCGCACGTGCTAATTAAGGCTGCACTCGTGACGAAGCCCGCGCGGTTTTTTTTCCCTTTCCCTCACTCCAACAGATATGTATATATATATATAGGTACACACCTCTCAGTAGTATAGTATAGTAGTCGGCGTCGTAGTACTCGCTTACGAAAACACTTTTCCAAGCAGGGAAGGGTTTTTTTCCCATTCCCGCCCTCTCTCCCTTTCGTGCGTATAAGATTTTGCCCCGAATATGAAAGGGCTAACTAAATTAACGAGATTACAGAAATATATATATACGCGCGTGCGTCAAAGCTGTACGGTATAAGGGCAGGGGTCGCGTTCCCTCGACGTGTAAGGGAGGGGAGGAAAAGCTGTGAAATTAAAGAGGAGCATGAAAAGCGAGACGCACGTCAGCGAGAAGAATGAGAGCTGCAGCAGCAGCAGCAGCTTCCGGAATCGAATGTACATAATGCCAGTGCGCAATTATCTTTAATTATGCCGGACGTCGCGCGCGGGCGTCTTCTTCGGCGGGGAGATCAAAGGTGACTCTCTCTCTCTCTCACTCTCTCTCCCTCTCTCTCTCCTTCTCTGTACCTGGCGCTCTGTTATTCAATTACGGAATTCCATTGCCTTTGCAGGACCTATCTCTCTGCCTCTACCCCCCCCCTCTCTCTCTCTCTCTTCCACTATAGTTCTCACGAGACGGCAAAAGAAAACGAGCGTCCATTAGCCTTTGTCCCTTATATACGCCAATTTCACACCCTTCGCGCATCGACGCTATACTGCTGCTGCTGTCCGTTCATTATTTACGATAACTCGGCTAATTTTGCCTCTTTCCGCACTTATGAGCGCCAAGCCGCGTACATTGAAAAATGGCCTTAAATAATCGTCCTCCCGTTTTTTTTTGCTTTACTCTTCTCTCTACCTCTCGCTCTGCGCACTCAATACCCCGGGCGTCGTAATTGCCAATTAAATGCGAATATCGCCGACTTTATACAGCGCGCCTCGATGATACTGCCAATTTATGCCCCAAATGCGCGCAGCGTGCGCGCGTCGCGCTGTTTTATTGTTCCCCGCAGGTTGGGAAAATTGGCGAAACGGTTTAGGATCGTACATAGATACGCGCGTGTGCATATATACGGGGTTATTACCTTTTGCCGCTGTCGCTGCGGCTGTTGCTGCTGCTGCTGCTGCTGTTGCGGTCGTTGGTTTTTGGCGGAGGACAGCCGCTGTCGGTTGAGCGCGCTCGCCGCGTCGCCGTACGAGCGCCGTCTGATGAGGGAACGCTGCTGCGGAATGGTTTTCAAGTTGTTACGGGGCTGCGATTGCGTGATAAAAAGATTTGCGGTGAATGATGGGGATGAGGTGTAACTTTGATATCTAAAGATAAAAAAAAAATGGGCGGAGGAATATTATGATTTTTTTTATTATTGTGCGACAAATCGCTTCGTTTTTTTTTTCTTTTAACGGTTAGAGGAACTTCTCACCCCATGAAATCTACTGTTGGAAATAGAATTTTGTATAGTTTAAAAATATAGGTAAATTTACAGAGTCTTTGTAAAAATTCCTCGAAACAATAATTGTTTTAGAATATTTGCACGCGTGTCTTAATTCGTGTATTAATGATAGTAGTTGAATAATAATTAACCACTTTAAAAATACAACAAGCAATTGGTAAACTTAAATTTACTGCTTTTCTGGTTTTTAAATTAGGTGATATTTTAGCCTTAGAACTGACGTAAGTTTTCTCAATAGGAATTACACCTACTCAGTATACATTAATTGCTCTCTCTCTCTCTCTCACACACTCTCTTTCTATGATAGATTAAATAAGTAAACAAAATATAATTTATTTAAAGAAAAGATTAAAACTATGCATTTCTTACATACTATATGCCATGAAATATTTGCAAAAGCATAAATAATATTGTACTGAAACTGTGTAAAATGTAAAGTGGATAACATTTGTATTAAATTACATTATAATAGATGGAAAACTATAAAAATAAGCTAATTCTCCGAAATCAATATAAAACCTCTATTAAATCTTCATGCTATCAAACATTAATTCTCTTAAAAAGATAGCGGCGGTTACATCAACCGCGACATTCATCATCCCGTCGCATCAAATGCAAATGCGCATCTTTTATGTAACCCCATTACCATCACATTATATAACAAGTGCAAAAATATACGAAACCGTACAGCACACGTCCAATGCACGAAACAAACCCATCCGCGCTTCTCCCAAAAGAATCATCATTACGCCAATTAAAACTTCACATGTAATTACCGCGTTCGCATCAGACAACCGCGCCACGACGATTAATCCATCTCTCTGTCCTCGCGCGTCCTCCAAGATATTAATTAAAGCGCATGCGCGGCCAGGCCAAGGGTCAAAATAATAATTATATATACGCGAACGCGGCTGGGCGCTTCATTAAAGCGACGAGTGGCGAAATTCTATTTACGTCGCGTGGAGGCGTGCGCGCGATTTATCGTCCTGTCGCGACGTACGTAGTATGTGTGTATAGTGTGCCAGGGTCGTCGGACCCTAGCAAAAAACGATCGCAAGGCTTAATAAGTATTAGGTGTCGTGAGGGTATCGTTTTTTTTTTTTTTTTTTTTTTTTTTTAAATTTTTTTATTTAGTAGTGGTTGTAGTGGTAGTTTGCCTGTGTATAAATGGGAAAATATTTGAACTGTTATTGTTTACAATTTTTACTACTCAATGTTGTATGAAATATCGATTTTTCTACTTATTTTGGCAAACTTCACCCTTATTTATTTCAACTTCCCATTCATTTTCCCGGATTAATTAATTTTTTAAATTTCAAATTTTGACTAGCTCTGTTCAATAGGACTTGTTTAGTACGATGTGCGTATGTTCACATTCTCCTTTTCTCGTGTATCTAATGAAAATTGCCAAATATGGTGAATATTTTGGAATTTTACAGTCTGTAGTGTCAGTAAGAAATACATTTTTTTATACGAAATATTTGGCCGCGAGCCATCTATACCAGGTACCTAATCGTCTAAGACAGAAGTGGCAATATATTGTATGATTAATAGTATTAAGTAATAAATAATAACAAAAATATATATTCTATGGAAAGTAGGATATATATTCGTTTAAAGTAGCCACTAAAAAGAGCTAATTATATAGAATATAGTTCATGAAATATGTAAATATTTAAAGTCATTCATTTGGCCCAGATACTTAAACATATTTATTTTAACCGGTGCCTCTGTTCAAAATACAAAGATGGCCCGCAGTAATTGAATAAAATATTAGACTATTTATTCGGACTTTAAAAAATTACGCGAACTCGTTAAAAAGCTGCAGGATTTTATAATTTAATTATATCGGATAAAAGCACCAGTTGTCGGTGATCTAATTGAGTTATCGGCCACTTTTTTTCTTGATTCTCAAATGAAATAGATTAATGATTTTAAAATTTAAGGCGGCTATCACGAAGTAAATACCGTCTACCTTACTTAACGATTTATTAGTTTAGCAAATTTTATTTTTGTGTAACTGTCACAATGAAAACGTCCGATAACTAGGGTATTGTCAAAAACTATAGTGTTATCATCCTATATTTTCATTATGAAAATTTACATTAAATAATCAGTTTTAACAAATAATAAAATAAAATTTGTTCAAAATAGTTTTAAGAAACGAAAATTGAAGAATAAAAAATAAATACGTTTATGTCTGGCATACTTTGACAGACAGTAGAGACGAACAGACGATACAAGCAAGAACATCACAAGGTAAGCAGTACTGGGCCAAAGACAACTTTGGAACCAGTAGTGGGACAACACTAAAAAATCTACAATAAACGGTTTACGGTTAGGACGATAACAGCATTAACTTATTAACATTATTTATGGTGTTAATTATGTAGTAACTTCGTTATTTTGTTGATTTACTCCTTAAATTCGTGCATAACATGATATAAACCTGTGTCCCACTTTCGGTACCTCTTGATTTCCACATCTGAGTAGTGGAATTGTCAGAAACACATTGACAAGTATAGTCCGACTATTGCGTCCAAATGGGTGTCCCATTACTGCTCCCAACTAAATTAGCATGTCCCACTACACCAGTCGATACATATTTTCTTTTAATACGCTTACTTTAATACACCAGCAACGAAAGAACACATTATTTTTTTTCAATAACCCTTGAAACACGAGCTATCTGCTGAGGTGATTAGTTTTCATGTATTATACTTAGTTTTGGTAGTAGAAAATATTATTAAAAAAATAGGCTCAAAACTGTCCCAGTAAGTACGGTTACTTTACATTTTATAATTTTTCAATTAACAGCTATTACAACTTCAAATTTAATATTTTCTCTGGTCAACCGATAATCAATCTGCACATACTTTAAATATTTAAAACCCAAGTGTACCTCATCGCGTTCAGCGAAAATATATCACAATATAATTATTTTAAATAATTATCACCCAGCCACCCTATTGTTCATTAATAAAACTTTTCTCTACAGTTTGATATACACGCATTTAATTTTTAATACTTTGCAAACTCGAGCGAATTCATTTTTCTCCCGCCTCTCTTTTTTTCCCGCCGTGGGAACAACTCGCGCACAAATGCATCCGCAAAGTTGTTGTCACGGCAAAGCATCTCGCTTGAGCTTGCGCGCGCTGCACAAAAGCTTTTTTTCAGTCTGTAATGTATATTAGGTAGGTTACTCACGTTTTTGCCTCACTTACTCGCAAACTTTGCCACGACACGTGTGTCACGTAGTTTCCGCGTCTGTTCCTTACTCGCCCCTCGCACATGTGTGTTTGTTTATATGTATATACACGCACACATACATATACTGACACTGTGACACACACGCATATAAAGACACACACATATACCCGATGAGTGTTTTAAAGCAGATAGGAGCGAGTTTAACAATATTATGCTTTCTCGGAAAAAAATAACTTTCTGTTTGTACATTTTTCTGTAGGACTAACTTTATAATACAAAAATCGAAAAAGGATTAAGCTTTGTTGTTTCGCAATATTTCCGCGATTGAAAAATAACGCAACTAAACCGTAACTAAAGCGTTTTAATTTTTCACTGTAAGCACACAAAGATAACTCACTATATATGGCTCTGCGCCCCCCCCCCAAAATTGAAAAAAAATGCGAAAAACCTATAGCCCAAATGGAGAAAATCCGGTATTACTTTCCCCTTTTGTTTAACTTCGACCAAATTCCACCCCAGCAAAATTAAATTATACCTCGACCCTGTACACTCCGCGCGATAATTTTCGACAAAAGCTCTTTGTCTTCTGCTTCAGCGCTACTTTTTTTTATCTCCGCGTATAGTATATTACAAATCCGCTCACAAATTGCACTCTCCTACCCCCAAAGTAGAAATTTCTGATTATGTCACGCGGCTGCTTTGATTGGCCTGGTATATATGTCGAACGTTCGTTTTTGTTTATTTACTAAACAAACGCGCCGCAAAGTACAACAAAGCCAAATTGAATCCTGCGAGCGTGTAATTTACAACGACTAGACGAGCGTGCGAGTGCGAGAGAGACAGAGAGAAGTCTTATCGTCTATATACACTCGGAAAATCAGTTACTTCGCGCAAACAGGAATATCCATTTGTCAGTGTTCTACTTACAGCGAAAATCCACTTACCGTAAGTATAGACGCAATCTCGGTACTACGAAGCCGTTGCGCGCGGTTTCTTTTTCAAAAGCAAAAAGGACGCTGTCGTTTTGAGGTATTCTTTCGAACCTCGATAACTATAAATTATTTTTCTTTGAATTGGGTTACTATATACGCCTTATTTTACGGAGCGAAGAACGTGTATAGAAATAATTAATGTGTTCTTGCTTACATTTTGAATTAAAATACTTATTCAGAGTGTAACGACTCTAATTTAGCAATAAAATAAGAAAGAGTTAACATCAATTTTCATTTAGCTTTAGACTTGTTTTTCCTAGTAACGGTTCGAATACATTGAATTTTTATTACTTAATTTAAAGTTAACATTTATTGTAGATTCACTAAACTAATTTGTTATTAAAACTGCATAAACTAAACAGTAATATTATCATAGAGGAAAATATATAAAATCCGAAATAATATTCTAAATATTCTCGCCCGAAATAAAATCTGATCGCGATACGTTCGCGAATTAGAAAAGATAGATTCGAGTATAGAATTACAGCACGCGGACGCAACGGTTCTCGGAATCAAAACATTGCGTACGTGTGTGTATGTGGCTGATTAGAATCTCCCGTAGGTCGCGTTGCGCGCCGATAGCCGCGCACGTTTAATTGTCGCCGCGGATTAGAAAGGGTGGAGAGCGCGATGATAGGTAAGAAGCGTAGGTATTCGATAGAGCGGAAAAAAATAGTCGGGTATAGTGATTTCCGGAAGTCGGAAATGAATATTTCGGGGTCCGAAGCGATTCGAAATCGTTGACGACTTGAAAATTGCCCTTTGTCGTGCCTTTGCACGCATCCAGCGACTTTTCTTATAGCAATAATACACCTTTAATATACTTTTCACAAACATGTCGACCAATGTCAATATTTTCAAAGCTTGGGAGCCTCAACGAGGGAGAAAACGATTTTTCTCTGAAACTTTTCGGTCCAAAATGTCTAAAAAAAAAAAAATTTCCTTGAAATTTTGCCAAAACCTCTATATCAACGTAATTTTCGATGCTCTTTCGAATGGCAGTATGAGTTTTGATGCATCTTAATATTTTTTTAAAACTACTCCTCTCCTATTGATCCTACGGCACTAAAACGTGTTCCATATACTGTGCGTGCTTTCTTTTAATTGTATTATAAAGGTGAGTTGTATGCGTGTAGCGCAGCGGCGCTAGAAATTAGTGAGAGGAGTGGAAAATGATCGGCCGAAATTTGATATCGCCAGTCTAGCTGCGCCACGGAGCAATCCAGTATACACGTTTTTGCTCTCCCTAATAATTTCTTGTGTGACTTGATTTGACGCGGCACAAGAATTATTAAGGAAGCTATTCTTGTATATCTGGTAATTCGTCTTTGTGCGTGTGGAAAAAATACTGGATAACTGTTAAATATATTAATGAAAGATCAATAAATTAAAATAAATTCAATGATTTAATCACATTTAAATATAAAGATTTTATATTTTGTTACAAAAAAATTCACTCTGCATCCTCTAATTTTCCCTTGACTCCTGGGCCCAAAAATAAGCAACTATCTAGACACAAATTCTCGAACAAAAAGCGAAAGATTTGAGTAGTTTCAAGAGGGTAATTTAATTTTCAAAAACCACTGCAATTAAATGTAGAGAATGCAAACGATACTACAGCAATCCTCTTACACACGAAACAGTACTAAAACTTACCTGTAAAGTTTTCACTGTGACCGACATATTTAATTCACCGTTTTTAGGTTTTCATTAATCTAGTTGAATTTTCAAACATTTTTCATTTGTTGTTCTATTTTCAACGAAAACCATTCCAAATCCCTGCATTTAATTACGCTCGAACTCGCAAACCACAATTCTGAAAACACCTCGCCAGAACTAATTACTAACGAAACCCTCGCAGCGCATCGCGCGTCAAAATTATATACCCTTCCCCCCCTGGATGCCTATAAATAACCGATTTTTAAACCGCAATACAACAGACGCGCACAGCGCGCATACGCGAATTCTGCTGCATATTCATGCGAACGAGCTAGCGAGCAAGCAAATATGCGCGCCCGAAACGCAGCCGTTGGTTTAGATTAAACGGTCGACGGTGGGGCGGGAGGGGGAGTAAGAAAGATCCGTTGCAGAGTAAAGGTTCAGAGGAAGCTGCGCGCCTCGCATCGCGCATTCTACTGTTTATTAGATTGACGGCCGATGGGCTGCGCGGAGAGCTAGAGGAAGCCCCTCCGGCTGCGCAAGAAGCCTCGCAACTTACGAAATTGCGAGGAATCGCAGATTGAGGAGCAGCGAGGGGTTGTATCGGGGAACGTGGATGATTGCCTCGCCACGGTGGCGGGATTTTTCTTTTTGTTCATCGTTTGATTTGTTTGATAAATAATTTGATGATATAAGTGCGTTACGGTATATAGGATGGCGGTCAATTGTTGCTGAATGAAATGTGGAGATTTGATCAAATAGAGTTTCGACGATTTTTTTAACGTTAGTTTTTAAAGAGGAACTGTTGCTGAAGAAAGTAAAAGGAATTGAAATCTTAGTTGAATGTGTACCCTTATCTTGAGCAATTTTTCACATGCTACACAAGTCTGTTACAAAAGTTTTCCTTTATTCTGATTATTATATTTAGTCACGAACGTAGAATTACATCGCTCGCTAATGCCGCTTTATATAACACGAGTAAGAGAAATACGTACTTCCGGCAGAAAGATATTTCAAAATCTATACCTGGCGATAATATTATAACTTCTTAGTATTTAATTTGAGACATACATCAGTCATGGATTATTTTTCAACTCGGGCTATGTTAAGCTCATATCTTAAATAGAGAGCGCGTCTAATATTTATGTATTAAAATTTCGTCTATATTAAAATTCATTACTGAAACGGATAATACCTATACTATTTTGCAGATAGCGATCGACTTATGTCGCTATTCAATTTGAAAACTTCTCTATTACGCATTCAGAGAAATATGTCAATCCCAAATATAATCTACGTATCACAGTTTCTTCTATCGCCATATTTACACTTCCTTTACATCCCTTGTCACGAGAATCAGCGTAAACCCTTTCCAAATCCCAACCATACCACTAATCTCAGCCCCATATCACTATCCACCTGCAGCTGCCCCGATTACACCTCTACCCGCAGTCACCTTTCCAACTTACCTTCTCGCTCATCCCCTCGCGATCAGGCCCGAGCGAGCGGTCCATCCGGACCTGCAACCGCTGCCTCTCGCAGTAACCATCCCGGTAATCCCTCAACGTGTACGGCCGAAACCCTCCTTCTCCTGCTTCAGCCTCGAGCAGTCGACGATAGAAACCAGCAGCGGCGCTTTCATCATCATCATCCCGCGGGATCGGCTCGCAGCCATCGTCGTCGTCATCCGGCTGCTCTTCGAGAACTCGCCGACACTCCACCTCCGCCTTCTCGCCGCAAATCGACAGGCCCTCCGGGGACTGTACCTCCTGCTCGACACCTGCGCGACGCACATACACACATATATACACAATAACCCTCCCGGCCGTTCCTTATACATCGCCACGCTTGCACTATATATACGTGCTTTTCTTGGGAGAGGAAGAGGGTGGGGAGGATAAATATTGACTCGCCACGCGACGGGAAAATGCAATCACACTGGACGTGCCGCGCCGCGAGTGCGGAAAGTATATAAGCGCAAGTGTGTAGCGTGCGTATATGCATACGCGCGCGTCTGTGTGTGTGCAGTATACCTATATGTGTGTGCCTGTGTGTATGGATGTATCCGTTATTGATTTTGCGAGTTGTCGGGCTTTTATTAATGAAACTTAGGAGTGCTTTTGAAGGGTCAGGTTTCATGTCGATACGAGGGAGAGAGAGAGAGATGCGTGTGCTGATATTGTTATGATAAAGCGGATGTTTTTACAGCGTT
The DNA here is from genome assembly GCA_900474315.1 of Torymus auratus. NCBI lineage: Eukaryota > Metazoa > Arthropoda > Insecta > Hymenoptera > Torymidae > Torymus > Torymus auratus. The sequence goes on from UXGD01000808.1 coordinate 17,448, forward strand.
CAAAAGTCGCGTGAAAAGTTTCGATGCTTGATTTGCCTATGCGATACGGATGTTTTTATCCCTGGTATAGAAATCCACTCTATTAAAAATGCCCATGTGAGTGATAATTGGCTTCTGGATTAAAGTGACAAACCGCTTTTTTTCAATCAATTTATCGCATTTTGTAGAGTGTCAGTAAAACTGGAAATATTTTTAGTATTTAATATCCACACTCATTTGATCCTATTATTTATTATTAGGTTTATAAAATTCATAATCGTGACATATAGTTTACCGGAAACCACACTTTGTGGTCAATCTTCGTCATCATATATCGTTCACTACTAGATTTTTAATTCGTTCGTTGGCTAATCAATGGGATTAATTTAATTGTATACACAGAAGTAAATTTTAAGCAGATATGTGTATTGAAATTTTTCCTTACTATAACCAAAGTTTATGGTACTCAAACTGAAGTTTAATACGAGATTGTATCTCGATCAATGCAAATGTTTGCATTTTAATTCAAATAATTCCATTTGCTTTATTCGACCTACATATTAATAAAAAGTTGCATGAAGAAGTTGATTTGATTCATTTTATGAGGTTAAATATGTATGTTTTTCTTTTTTAATGAATTTTTTACTTCATAATTTAGTAGTTTTGTAATTTTTTGAAAGTATAATGATAGTTTTTAAAAGCCATAAATGTTGACTAAATGTTTGCCTTGTAGTACAACAATTTTGGGAATATTTCAGTAACAACTATTTTATGATACGTAAATGAATTACGGTTTTTCATATATGTGAATTAGCAAAAAATAGAAGCATCTGCATCTTCTTTTTCGTGAATCCTATAGGTTTTTGAAAATGTATAGCGCAAAGCGTCGCGCAAGACTGTAATTGCAATTGTAAGAATCGGTGAATTAAACGGATGGTGACAAATTCTTATATACGTATGTGCGAATCTATACAATTTAGTGCGTGTATATCTGAGTCAATGTAAACATTGCTCGAGAGCTCAGTATTTCGAAATTATGAGTATTATTATGGTAGAAATATTAATCCGAGGAAAGTTACAATTAAAATCGATGGTTTTATATAAGCGGCTGAAAACAACCTCAGAAAATAAATCAAATCAGCTTCTTGGTGGGACTTTTTATTGATCATTAGGATGAATAGAATTGTTTACTTTGAACGTATAATCGTTATTTGGTAGAAGATTATTTATACAACCTGTTTAATAAAGTATATCACGTGAATAAAGAAAAAATAGTAATTAAAGTCAAATGATCGGCGAGATGAGCGCAGTCGGGCCGTTCGATTTGAAATAGATTCAGTCGTTATAATATAGAGGATGGAATAATTAATTTTTCAGAAGATTATAATTAAATCATTTAAATTGCAATAATGCTGTCAGCCATGCCAACCAATGAATAAATTCTAGTGAATATTTATTAATATCAAATAAAATTATCCTGAAGATTGAATTACCTATAACAGTGAGCTTATTAAGGATGTTCATGTCATAAAAATTTCATGTCAATTGATTATTTTTATTATAAATATTATTATCGCTCCTTGGGATTCTGAAATGTTAATATTTAATAGTTTATAAATATCAAGCAGTCAAGTACTAAACAAACATTTGAACTCAAGTTTATTTAAACAAAAAAACGAATGATATCACGTCAATAATTATAATAATACTTAAATATTATGCTAGCTGCTTTCACACTGCGAATAATATTTATCCTATAGTGAACGCTCCATTAACTGTCAATTGTGACGAATAAACGCGCAAATAAAATGCGAATAGGCATAATTTATCGGCAAAGAAATTCCGATGGCGCGAAGAGGGGAGCTGGAGGGAAATTGCGATTCTCGCCACGGGAAATTCTCTTTGCGCCAGCAAATGCACAGTGGAAATGCTCGTCAAAAGAGTTTTATCATCGAATCTGCCACTCTTCTGTCCTCTCTCTCTCTCTCTCTCTCTCACACACACACACGCACACACACACACACACACTGAATGTCATGTGGCAATGCAGGTCACAGCTTTTATCCAAATTAAACTTTTGCTTCTAAATTAATATGTTCTATTTAATTTGAGTTTAATTCACGAGGACGCAGAAACCTCGACGTTGCTTTTTCAACAACGTATGATATATTGATGAAAAGCAAATTCGCCATTCGCCGAAGTGCCCCTCCTTTCAAAGGGACTTTTACAAAAAAGTGCGTTGAAACAAATCAATACGCGAATATTTGGGAGAGTTTAATTTTATGTAATAATAAAAATTGCGAGTGAGGCTTTGTGAATTTATCATCCCAGAGGAAAAAGAAAAAGGAAATTATAACTAAATATTTAATGCATTACGAATACATAAAGAGTAATCGGTTTATTTTATTAAAACAACTTTAATAATAATTTTCACGTTTATCCGCATAAATCAAGGATTGAATTTCTCCAACCTACAAATCCGAAAAATTATACATAAACGAAAAAAATATAAAATTTCGCGTGTGTATAAAGAAATGGGCTCAGGTGGAATAAAGTAATACCGGTAAATAACTTGTGAGCTAGATGGGAAGACTTTATGGAAACCAGTTCGCGGCATTGCGCGCGAGGCCAATTTAGCGAAAAACAATTATCGTAAAGTGAAAACCGCTCTCTCCCTCTCTCGCGAGAGCCTGTCGCTATACCGATGACCGAGTTCGAGAGTGCAGGCAATAATAATTGCGTCCAGCAGCCTCGATAATAGCCTACGTTGAAATCTTCTCCCGCCGCGTCTGCTCACCATATAACTTTTTTTTTTAAATTAAACGTGTAATACCCTAAGACTCGCGTAGCCCAGATCCACGTAACTCGTTATCCCCCTTCCCCTCCGTCCCTCTTCTTTTTTTAACGGTGAGACATTTTCTGGTCCGGTTAATCGTTTTACGTGCGCAGCCGTGACTAAAATGCTTTTTTAATACGGCGCGGAGCAAAAACTAAACTGGAATGTTGATGGAAGTGGCCTCCGCCCTCGGCGAAAAAAAAAATGTTATTAACCCAGCTGCAACATTCACTGAGCCATTCTATTTAATTTTTCGCGGATGGTGTCTCTCGCCCGAAAAAATAACTTTTGTCGGGACAAATATTGAAAAAAAAACTAGTTTTAATCGCTTGACCCAAAAATAAAACAATGCTCGAAAAATTTCCTATGAAAAACTGACGGTATATTGTAATGCTTGTTCACGATGTTATTGTTAAAAATTATTTCACTCGTTTAATACGAAAAACATATATTTGCTTTTTGGTATATAGGAATCACTAAAATGTTTGTCTGTAAAAAATAGACAAAAAGTCGTTGCACAATATAGAAATAATATGAAGGACTGATCATAGCTCGGATTATAGTTACCAAAAAATTGATCCCCTAAACCGTCAGTTTAATCTCACAGGCTCTTTTTCCCAAGATATGATCTATAATATTTCAAATAATCGATTTTCTAATGAGAATTGCCACAATTTCATTTTATTGCACCTCCATTGATACTTCAACTACATAAATGTTTAAGAAAGTAAATGAAAGTAGCTTTTTTCCGTACGTGTATCAAAGTATTGATTTGTCTCAGAGTTGCAGATCATCACAGTTACAGTTAAAATATTGAAAATAATGAAAAGCCTCGACAAAATCCAGTTTCCGGAGTCTGCTCTACTCACCTTTTATAAGTAAAATATGATTACTTCTCGATCGTAGTAATTGTATTGATAGGTGAGGGAAACGGATGTTTCCCTAAATAAATAAAATGCTAAACTACATTAGGTCGTCTAACGTCCAATTTCCCTCACCTCAATACAATATTATAACCTAGATTGTTTCTCAATATCAGAAAAAGAACTTCCTTTTTCATACTTTTAAATAACTTATATCCCTCTCTGTTCATAATTTAACCGTCATACTTCTATAATCATACCACAAACGAACCTGCCAATAAACCTTACCACGTCGACACTCTAAACCCTTCCTCTCCCTCTCCCTTCCTAAAAACCATCGCCTCACCGGATCTCCGACTATGCAACTCCACGTAAGACGCCGGCCGCTTATTCTTTCCTCCGTTGCTTCCAGGAGGAATCTTTTTCTCGGCGGATCGACGCGACGGCGCGCTCGGAATCCTCGGCTCGCCGGTGATGCGCCTTTCCGAGTTTTCCGCCAGCCGGGGACAGCGAATCGACGAGTCGTCGGCAATTAATGCATTCCTCGCGGCTGCCGCGGTTTCATTAGAGCGCCGATGATGCGAAAACTGCAATTGTTGTCGATCCCCCGCCGGTTTTTGAGGTCGCGCGCTGGCAGCTTAAAGGGAGAAGAAGGACAATGTGGGTATATAGTGGGGACAGGTTTTATTTGGGAGGATTCGTCGTAATAGTGGAGCACAATTTAATGGTTCGATTGAGTATTTCGGATATTAGCGTTGAATTGTGTTAAAGGTTGATTGGAAATTTGGAGTATGGCACCGCGCGACGGGGGCACGTGGTATATAAAGGTAAAAATCAATTTTGCAAGCGTTGTGTAATTAGAGGGTTTAGGAGAAATGCATTCGGTTCAGTGGATATTGCATTGATGTGATTGTTGGATGGATGATAGAAGTGTAATTTGTACAATGTGAGGTTATTAAAGGGAAATTTGAACGCACTGTGGAAATTGTCGCTGTACATCACGAGTGTCTCCTGAATTTTTAAAGCTTCATCTTCCAAAGAGTCCAGCGAATACGCAGACATAGCAGCGGCAAATATTTAATTAAAAAATTCTTCGCTATAAAAGTATACTACCTCGTGGTGAATCATAATGTCCACACAGTTGAGGTGACCAGCGCGCACTGAAGTTGCCGATTATGAAGAAATATTTATACGCGCGGGGATAGAGAATGTATAATGTTGCCCGGCTATATGCTTACATTGCGTGATAAAGTTTGAGGATGGTCGTATATATGTAAATATTTCTATACAACTCTAAAAATGACTTTTATTTTAATATAAAAACACATTATTATCATATTTAACACATACATAATTACAAAACATTTTCTTTTATATAGTCTGAATACATATATCTTTGTACCGTCGTTCGTAAAAGTTTAATTACAACTCTTTAAGAAAAATAGTATAGCTGCATTACAATCTTTATATATTATATAACGTACGAATTTTCCTAACCTAGCTACGACTAAGGTAATTTAAAATTATTGTATATTAAAATTATATAGCATAATAAAAACATAAAAAAAAGGTAATAAAGTTTACGTATAAAATGAGTTGGTCTGTCATTTTTATGCTTGGCGTATATATCAACGAAGGGAATTACGAAGGAGATTATGACATGATTCTATGACAGTGACAGCATATAAATAAGATTATTTTTTAAATAGGTGATGTTCGATGACTTTTCAGCTGTAAAAGTATATTCTATAATAATTATTGGTTTATGTCGTTGCTGATTTGTCTTCTTCGTTTAGCTTCCTCATTCTCTGCATTTCGATACGTCGAGTCCTGCAAACGGAAATTATAAGTATATTAATCAAATCTATAATCAATAATCTCAATCATATTACGAAATTCAATATCACCCGATCTATGTCATGAATAATTATAATATACATAATTCAAAATCTCGTCGAATATCTATCATCAATAAATAATCATTACCACATTGAGAATCAATCAGTGAACAAAGAAATATTAAATTTAGGAACACGTTGCAACTCCATAAGATAACAAGTTTTTTAACCACTATTTACAAGCCTTTCCCGCTACCGAGCAAGCATCAGCTAATTTAACAACATGTATTCACACACAGACCGCGCGCTATATAATGCTAATTTCGTTTACCTTTCAAGCGCCTCCTCGCGTTCACGCTCCTCCTTGCGGCTCTGTAGCACGCGGTAGACGATGCAAATGACGATTAATAATATGGGCACGAGGCAGGCCAAAACAATGCCCGAGGCCAGTCCCGCCTGACGCGAGCTGAATTCCTGCTGACCTGATGGAAATTTTTTGCCGTTGTCGGCGCATCGTAAGTTACATACACACACATCATATATATAGAAGCGTACATTATGTGGTTAAAAAATAAATGTGAGGACGTAAAGGAGGGTGAGGAATGAAAATTTCACAAAACACAAAGTCGAGCGGAAATTTCCATTCCACACACTGCTAGAGTAACTCTGTAAGCAAATGATAATTATCGCAGTAAGAGAAGCGCGTGGAATAGAAATCTCCTGCTCGGCTCAACTCTCTCATGTATGTATATATGTAAAAAATTTATTACAACAATAAAAAATAAAGAACTATTATAGAAGGTATACATTAAACGCTAGTTGACAATGATGCTCCTCTCTCGTTGCCATAACTGTATACTGTTATAACGATGAAGAAGAAATAATGTAGCACAATGCCTGTTTTTCTATTCCACGGTCTTCCATGTATATATATAAGGTGCTTGCGCAATCTTTGGGCGTTTACGGTCACCGCACCTGCACCAGCGTCGGGTTACATTGCCCAATAGGTTTAGACAGCACGTGTACGTGTATACGTGTGTTTACCAGCAAGCGCGCTGTACAAAGAGGAGATAAAAAAGTTTGCCATCGCGCGCCGCGGTTTATCGGGGCCAGATGCAGCGCGAGGGACTAGGTATATCTTTTCGGCTGCGGCAATCAGCGCGCGCGACGAGTGTAAACGTACCGGGTGATATATATGTATACATTTTTATCGCTGAATTCAAGTCATGTATAAACGTTATGTATATAGTTATATGAAACGTATACTACTGTGATTATGTCTAATAGGAAAAAAGCATAAGATATATAACTAAGCTACGACTAATTCTACATTATGCGAAAAGAAAAGCCTTATACGCGTTAAAAAAAAATCCTTAAAGTCTAAGCTCGGCAGCGTGAATCGATATCTCTCTTACATTAATAACAAAATCCATCAACGAGTAATCCTCGAGCACCGGGGCTCTCACTTGATAGAAATCCCATCGTCCTTGGCTAAGGTATATATATAAGCAAGTATGTCTCACGGGACAGATCCACACCGCTGCATCACTACACGATACACCCACATGTGCATGTCTATATATATATGTATAAGGAGGGGACGAACTCTATCAAACGTCGCTCTGTTTGGCGATTTGTGGGAGGGGCGGTGGCACGGGAGCGGCTACCGCCAGGGGAGGTTTGCGGCCGGAGCTAGTAGACGCCGGGCTGACGTCCACCGGCTCCTTAAGGCTGAGGTCCCACTCCTTGTCCTCGAACTCGATGTCCGGCTTCCCGGGCAGCGGCTCGTGCGTCCTGTACACCGCGTCGTACTTCCGGCGCTTCTTAACCGACGACAGGGAGTCGGTCGAGTCGCTGAGTGGTGAGGCTGTGCGTGGTTTCGGCGAGAACCGCCAGGAGGATTTGCCTGAGGCGTCGGATTTAGCTTCCATACGCTGCCGGACGACAGCGACGATCAGACCCACAGCGATCAGGGCTGGTAGGAGGACGGCCACGATTATGCCCATTGTCGTCCATGCTGTACGCTGGGCGTACTCCACTTGGCCTGTATGTTCGTGTTAGATTGCGTTGAGAGGACGTACCGGGAGGGAGTTTGTTTCGGGGGTGTAAGCGCCAAGAGGAGTTGCGATAATTATCATTGTTTGCTTGTGAGAGCGACGAAAATGTGTGCCGCTAATATGTATTGTGACTTTTGTATAACGAGGCGTTTTCGTTGTATCCGTTTTTGTTGGTGAATGGTTTGATAGACTTTTACTCGATGTAAAATGGTTAATGAGTGTATATTATACGAACTAATGGGAGATAATCGGTTTAAGGCTGTAACTTTGTATTGGAATCGTTTCGGAATTCTGATTATTGAAAGACGTTATAGTTAGCTATTCATTGCTGTAAAGTGATCGCATATCGACGAAAACAATTTTCTAATTGTACAGAAACATTTCCTGTCACGTTACAGCCGAATGATACTGCACTTTATATAGTAGTTTTATTACAGCCACCATTAGTAATAAAAAGAAATGATAAAGAAAATCTATATCGCGAATAATTTCATCATCCAAAGTAGGTTATCATAAAAAGGAAAACGTCAATATGCACAGAAAGAATATGTATATATAATAACACGTTAATACATTGCATTAAGAAAGAACACGACATTTAATAAAATCTACGTGAAGGATGCACGTACATAACCCGGGCCGTAAAAATGAGTAACACGACAGTGTATTGTATAAAAGTACTTGTTCGAGCGTCAGTCTTTAATACTAGTTAGTTTTTATGGCGACATTAATGGATAGCAGTAAATTGGTGATATATCACACGTCTGACCGAAGCCCGCAGTTTCTACTTCGACTCGCGGCGCGCACTCGTATACACACTTTGAGCGTAAATCAGGAAAGTTTGAACTGCAATTAAGTAGTTTTCTTTTCTTTCTTCCTTTTTTTATTAAATTTTTTCACCAAAATCGACCGTTATAAACTTCACCCGCCGTATTTCATTGTTTACGAATGTAACCAGTCGCGAAGAGCGACGCGGAAAGTCCTCATCGTGTCGGCATACATTTTCGACCTCGCCTAAATTAACTATACCTCAATAATTAATTGAAAGCACATATAAAGTAGACAAACTTACGGAGACACTCGGTATAGCCGTGCTCGGGTAGGTCCCAGCGTCCCTCAGGCGTACAGGTCCGCCTCTGGTCGCCGATGAGCACAAAGTCCTGGTTGCACTCGAACGTCACCTTGGTACCAGGCACAAAGAGGAAGTTGCTCTTGCGGCCGAACCGCGGCGTTTCCAGTATACCGCACGACACGACTGACGCAACACACACAGACATTATTGTTCGTTATCATTATTCGTAAATAAATATATATGTAGATGTAAAAGGGATACTCACTGCGCTTGGAATTGACAGACTTTATCTGGGTGTACGAGTCGTAGTAATTCTTGGTGAAGTGGGCCAGATCGCGATTGAGGGTGAGCGCGTAGTCGTACTGGCACTGATAGCAGTCGCCGCAGAGGTCGTGCGCCCGAATTATGTCGACCGATCTGCGAAAAGCCAGAAACGGACACGTTGCTTAATTGGCCTGCGTTTATCGCGCGTGAGCGCGCGCATTCGATATACATATAATTCGGCTTTTAAAATATGACGTTTTTAAAGTGGGTTCATGCGTCTATATTTGTTTCTCATTACGTATTTTTAATGAGCTGGCATTTTCGGTTCGAAAGTGCGCTCGTGATTAATCTCAAGCGCATATATATACTAGAACGCGCACACGGTAATTCATTAGATGTATATAGTATTTCAAAAATTGATGAAAATTCTTTGGAAATTTTTGCGAAGAACTTTAGACCTGACCTAATAACACTCTATACTTAGGTAATTACTTTGAAAGAACTTTCATCCCGATAACATTTTCAATATTTCGAAATCTATATATAAGCGTGCCTGACCTACACTTTCCGCCGATGTAATAACCGTTACGTCGGAAATTGCTATATCAAAGCGTTAATAATAAAGTAAAATGTTTTATTAAAAACCGTTGCTATACTCGTCGAAAAATCCTATAAATATGTCAAATATTGACACGTGACGAATAATTTTTACTAAAATTATATCCGAAAAGTCGTTAAAATTTCCACTGAAGCTTTTTTCTCTCATTTACAAAAAAAAAAGTAATCAAACCATACCTATTCGGCGGCAGTATATCCTCGGGTATCCGCCTCCACTCGGGCTCGAATGTCCGATTGGCGTAGTAACTCGCCGATCTCGCATTCTCGCGGTTGAACAGTGGCTCGCCTTTCTTCTCGTCGGTACGATCCTCCAGCAGCCAGTTGATCGCGAAATCCTTGTGCACGGCCTCAAAATTGTTGAGGTTGCTCACCGACGATATCGTGCCGTCCGGGTTTGCCAGGTCGTCTAGGATGTCATGGCTCCAATTGCCAAGGAGTCCACGCGTTTTGTTCTGTTAAATGGGGTGAGGAAATGTTTTGTATGAGAAAATGTCAATTTAATTGGTTTAGATCTGATTGGCATAGATCGAAATGATTGTAGTTGTGTACTAATGGTAGTGACAATGAATGAAAATCATAATGTATAAACTTCAAGAAAATTGAACACTTTCTTATTACCTTTTTCAAAAGCATTTATGAAAAAATAAACAATTTAATTAAACTATAGTATCAATGTTAAATTTTTGTAAAAACTGTACTAATACAATTTACTAATGATCAAACGTAATTTGTTTGTGTGTAAATCCAATCATTCGAATGTAAAAATCAAATATCGAATTGTAAACCGCACGCGATCACTCGATTGTATGCTATTCGCCCAAAAAAATAGTTTTGTGGTGGCCAATATGATGCGCATAATATCGGCAACGTATGAGCCACGTATGTGCGATATGAGAGTATACTATATTCCACATAACGCCTATATCAGTCCAATATTTTGTTTTTTAGAGTAAGTATGGGACAGAGTCGCTTCGCTCGGGCGATAAACTCACACTCGTGCAAGAATCATTTTTATGGCACTATAGTATCGAAAAGTACTATTAGAGTATGGGACAGATATGAGTATTATATAGGTAATATGTGGGTAAAACAATAGCCAATATGACCCACATATTGCCCATATATATACATGAATGTTTTTTACGTGGGTACACACCAAAAAAATACTCGTTTTTTTTTCAATTTTAAAGAGTTTGAAAAAACATCGTTTTTCCATCGAAAAATTCTGTATTTTTCAAACTCCACGATGCCGCAGGCATTCTCACCATGTAAGACCAGGGCAGATAGACCCTGGCAGTCATGAAGCCCTGGTTCTCGACGACCTCGACTCCGGCGCCCGTGTCGAACATTATGATGACCTCGCTTTGATTGAGTATGTAGGTGGGCGTGTAGACGACCACGCCGGCGAAGTGCTGGAACTTGAGGGAGTTGCGGTCGAAGTAGACCCTCTTGTCGTCAGCGAAGACGTCCAGGCGGTAGCGCCACTGAGCGTGGGTCGGCCGCAGCCTGACCTCGATAACCGCCGAATTATTTCCCCTCGCTGCGGAAGAGGGTAAGGAACAAATTATCAAACGTATATTCTCACGAACACGCGCTTTTTTATACCATTTTTTTTTCTCTTTTATTTTTTTCTTTTTCTCTAACCAACCCCACTGCTGGGGGTCTGCTCTGGACTACTTCTTTGGAGCGGAGGGGGGAGAAGGCTCTTACGCGGAAAAAGCTGTTTAATTAGCTTTTTAATTAGCTCATTATCTTTTGCGAGAAAGAGGGAGAGGGCGTTTGGACGCTAGAGTCGGAACTAAATTCATTTGCATTTTGAGAAATGAATTTCTAGCGAACATGGCACGGTTGTAGATTGAAAATTCTTATTTTGCATATATATTTATTTTCATATGGACTGGGTGTACGGCTGTTTACGCGATTCATTGAAAGTAATGGAAGTAGAGATAATTGAAATGTGACGTTATAGGGTCAATGGTCTCTTAAGTATACTCAAAGCGATAAAATCTTTCACGGTGCGACGAAGATGTCACTTATCGTATACTGAATGCAGCGCTTCTATAAACTTATTGCTTGGTGGTATTTAAAATTAATTATATTTTACAAAAAGTCTATCCTCTTATGAAAATTAATATTTATATGTCGTTGACGACACAGATACATCAAAGGGCGCGGCAGATATAAGTGGCAGAAATGTGACATACGGACTTGTATATAGGTAATTAACTGTACCCTGTATACGTTGAATGGCCTTTCATCTTTTGAAACGTGGACTTATGTATAAACTATCTAATTTCATTAATATTATTTCAAGAATCTAAACAAGACTTTATGACGAAAGACTTTGTTATTCAAAAGTTATTGCACATTTTCAACCTCGACACATGAAATTCCCCACTGTTCATATTTTTGTTCTTTGTGACTTTCCCCACCACTTTATACTTAATTTCTGTTCTTCATAGTTAGAATCTACGAAAATCAGCTTAGCTGATGTTGAGCGTGAAGAAAGATTGTGCCAGTGCGCACGCGCTACAAATGTTAACTTTGCGTGCATCTGTATCCGCGCGCTTTAAAATAGCTTTAAATATATGTTTCTGAAAAAGTTCTTATATCTCTAAAGAAACTTTTTTCAAAAGTAAAACTTTCGCACGCTTTCGCAGGATAAGCTTAGTGGAAATAATTTCTGTACTACATTGTACCCAAATGTGCAAAATGGTACCCAAGTACCTGCATTTCGGATATTTTGCACTGGCTAAGCACAGTTTCGCACAATTTAGCACCTATAATTTTCAGCTATTGGAAAAAAAATAATTTGATTACTCGGCACAGTTTTTCTAGATACTAATTTAATACATTTTTGGGACAGCTCACGACAGTATACAACGTTTTAGCTAAGTTATTACACTCTATCAAAAATCATTGTTCACTTTTAACAACAATAAAAGTAAAAAAAAAATAAAAATAATTTATTATTGAAAATAATTTTTAAATAATTTAGCACAGTTATCATACAATTAAGTTCGAACAAAGATATTTGAACATGTTTTAATGCGAACAATTTAGCCTTGTGACTTCAAATGGTTGACAATAATATTAATTATTATTAATAATAAATTGTTATTATTATTTACAAAATTTTACAATAATTTGTGCTAAAATGTGGGTAGTTGTGCCAAACTGTGCAGAAATATGTGGAAATATGCTGAACTATGCAGAAAGATAAATTTTCGATGACTGACAATAATTTGCGTCAAACTGGACTAAAATGTACCAAACTGTGATAAGCTGTGCTAGCAAGTGTAAAATGTCCGAAATGTATATACAAATTTAAACAGGACATACATTTATACATTTGGACACAGTTTGGTATACTTCTGCACACTTTGGCACAGTTTGACATACTCTATGGCACCACAATTTTTTCTACTAGGATAGAAACGGGTTTTTAAAAAAAATAATAATATCTAATTGAAAATAGCCAAGTAATATTTGAAGATCTTATTGCTACATTATTATCATTAGGAACATAACTTTGCTTTTTATTTATTAGTAAAATCAAAATATATATCAAAATATACATATATTAAAATCTCTGTCTTGGATATAGTATAATGAATATAAAGCAAAGCCACATTCCCAATAATGATGTAAAAATAAAACCTTTAATTGTTACCCATCTATTTCCAATTCTTATACATTTCATCATTTTTGTTTTCCAAAAAATTTTCATGACTTCAATCGAAAAACAACTAAATCAACAGTCCCCATTCAACAAATCGAAACTTTCCACCAGACCCACGCACACTCACATAATCAAGATCTCACCTGCGATAGCCGTCAGCTGCGTGGCCCTGACCTCCCCATAAAAGTTATCAGGCATCTGTTCGAATCTCGCCTGAATGTCCAGCTTGTCCTTCTGATCGTTAACCCTTGTCAGCACGAACTCGCCCTTCCCGTTGAACGTATACTCCAGCCCGTCGAACGTCGCCACGTGGGGGTCGCCGAAAACAGCGCCGATCGTCGGCGACTGGTAGGCAATGCAATCCTGTGACGGTCTACGCTCGAACCTGTAGGTCTCGCAGCCCACGGCCTGTTCGTCCTGCCAGAGGCAGCAGGTGTACATGGGCACCATGTCGTGGAACCAGTGGGACAGGGTCGGCACCTTGTTGGCCTCGTTCCAGGGCAGGTAGCCTAAATTGTGAGAGCGGTGGGGACGCGAGCCCCATTGCTGGTCATAGGTCAACATCAGCATGTTGTTCTTGTCGTAGCAACATTGCTGCTCCGAACCGTCGAGGCTTAAATAAGATTTTTATATTTACATTTTTATTTTCTTTTACGTAAAAGCTGATATTATACGTTACATTTGGGAAGAAAATCGATTATATACACGGTAGGTTCAGATACAGAGCAGAGGAATTCGTGTATGTAATGTTAACATCAGCGCGCAGCTGTGCAAACGAAGCAACCGCTATTTTCGTCTGCGTTTGCATAACCACTATATGAGCATATATATACGAAACATATGTATAATATGCGAAACACACTCACTTTGGCGCTCCGGTGGTCACGCAATGAATCGCCCCCTTGTTGTAGTAACAATCCGGATTCGCGTCCTTGTCGCAATGGGGATCGGGTCGGAACCTGCCCTTATCCGTGAGCGCGTGCTCGAGGGTGCAGGGACAGAGCGACACCTCGGCGGCGAAGTTCTTTAGGTAGCGGTCGTGCATTATCCACTTGTCGCAGAGGTACTGGGGCCACTTGTTGCCGTACATGCGCTCCCATTGCGGCCCGAAGTACCAACCGAGCGGGATCGGCCGGCTCCAGAGGAGACTGGAAAAAAAATCGGTTTTTGTGAATTTTCGAGCTATTGAAGTCTAGCTGTGTCACATTGAATTGATTGAATTCTAGTAAATGCCAGAGAGTTGAACAGATTATGCAATCAACCAAGCTGTCGTTAAAGAAATTAAAACAAAAATACTTACGGAGTTATTTCCAAGCCCGAATACTGTGACGGATTGGTCAGATTGATCTGCAGAAAGCCAAATTGCATGTCGTTCGTGTACTGATCAAAGCGGTTCTTATAATTCGCCGGCGTTATAACGTACGCGCCCGAGTTGACAGTGTTTTCCTGCAGAGAGAGAGAAAGAAAGAGATAAAAATTGCATGAATAATTAAAAAACCTACATATATGGAAAAAAGTGTAAAGTATAGGCGAACCTCGATCATGTTTATGAATTCGAGCTCGGGCCTGATGGTCGTCTCGCGGTAGCCCCAGAGTGATATCTGCACCACGGCGTTGAGATTGCTCGTCAAGTTGTAGGCGTTCCAGGTGAGCTTTATCTCGGCTGGGTCGCGGTCGTGAACGGCGCGGGTGGAGAAGAAGATCTTCTCCTCGGCGGTGGCTGGTGTCTCTGTGAAATGGTCAATCGTGAGCCGATAATTCGTGATTTTTTTGGGTTTTATCGTATTGAGCGTTGAATGTATATTGTATAATGTTATTGTGGTAGTAACTTTTTTTTCAGATTAATACCGAAGGTGCAAAAATACGAATTTCAGTTATTTTATATTTTTAATTGCAGAACGAATGTAATTAAACAGTAATCGAGAAATGGCTGCAAAGGAATAATTAATACTTTTACGTAAAAATAAAGCCGCATGCTATTTCTTGACAATATAAAAGGCAACAATAATAGAGTAAAAATACTGCATTGCTTATAAACTAGTATCAATAAACTCAATAAAAGCTTATCTCAAGAAGCGCAAATCTTATTCACTTTCATTTTTAATGCACCTGAGCTGAGTTTTACAATGAAGGGTACCAGAATACCTTGGTTTCATATTACCTATAGTAAAATCTTTAAATTGAATATTTCGCTCGACAAATAAACCACATCAAAGTTTATTTTAAAATTTATCAACGAAAAATCATTGGCAGTAGAAACAGTCAACTACGGTAAGACACACAATCTCATCTGTAATACCTTTGCTGAAAAAAAGCACTAAACATCTCCTCCCCATCCTTCCAATTACATATCCACTACAAATCTCACCTAGCACCTCAACCCCCACACAACATACACCAAAAACAAAAGCTCCACTCACCGACAAAGTATTTGCCCTTCCAGTTATAAGCGCCGCTGTTGATCGCCACGGCGAACCTGATGTAACCCTCCGCTTTGACATACGGCTGGATGCAGATGGCCCGGTTACGGTCTACCACCGTACCAACCACCACTTCCGTGTCGAAACGGCAGCGGATCTTGTCGAGGGGCTCAAAACACGGGCCCGTGATGTTGACGACAGTGCCGCCGAGCATGTTGCCGCTTTCTGGGGCGAACATTATGTCGAGGTTCGCGCCCGCTGCGAGCAAAGGGGTTTTCGGTTATGGTCTGATTATTGATGGTTATTGTGAGCTGGGAGATTTTTATCTTCGATTCGTGGGAAATGTTGGGTTGATTGTATAGAAAAAAATTCTAAAAGCTATAATGAGTAATAATGGGAATGATGATTCTATTCGAAGACTATCGATTATATGCATGCATGATGTGGAAATCTATGCAATTTTAATGTTTCAATGAAAGGTACAAACAAAGGGTTGGTTCAGTAACTTTAAATAAGTTGATGAATTCAATTATATAAATAAGGTATTTCTGTGCGAACGTATTAAATTTTTAAAGATGTATCAAATTATTCTATTGCAATATAATATATGATTCACTCTTGTGATATTCTTGGTAGACAATCTTACTTTATCCTTTCATATAATATTAGTAATCAATGCAACGTTCCAGTGTTACAACAGAAAACGTCAATAACCGAACTCCTATGTAGTAAACCTTCATAAAGCAACATAAAGAAACTCGAAGAATTTTCCGTCTCCACTATCATCGTTAAAATTAAAAAGCACAGCGAGCATCGCTTACATATATCCTTGTTGCAGTTCCCAACCATGATCTTCTCGTCGATGCGGAATATATGCCTGCCGGGGAACCCATTCGTCCATCCTCTGCCGGTGAGATCACGCAACGTCGACCTCTGCGAGTACGGCTTGTACTCGAACGCCTGCGTTCCATTTCCACCGTTGAATCCGACCTATAACACGCGCAGCAGAATCGAGGTGAAGAAAGAGAGAAAACAATAATACAACGCTATCATGCTTTCACGTTTTTACGACTCTTTCGTATATTATAATCATTAGTTCGCATCTCCGTGTCCATACACTTTATTTCAATCGCCGCGCGTGCGGGAGATATTATTCGATTTATTCGCGCGGGAGGACGGATTTTATGGAGGATATTGCATTTTTAATCGGGATATGGTTGCTACGAGTGGATAGGTTGGATTAATAGGACGCGGGAGGAATTAAGTATTTAGGAAGGTATATATACACACGTATGAGGTAGAAAGAGGGATAGATGTTATATACATTTTGTACCTTCTATAAATATAAAGAAGGATGAGGTTAGGTGTTTTTCTTCTTATGAAACATTTATCAATTTGCTTTTACCGTAAGTAATTGACGGAGCGATCCTTTTTGTTTGGCCAAAAATAATATGAAAAGGCGCGAGATTATAATACGTCAAAATTTATGTCAATTAATGAATCGCTCGGAACTTTCGCGCGCGCGTGGCAACCGTCACGCGCACAATCAATACTCATATCGACGTCCAACTCTTGATGGCGAATTAATAAATCAATTGAGGTTCCGACGTTTTTAGACGGAGATTACGAGAAAATAAAAGAGAGAGAGAGAGAGATGTGGTGTGGGGTGAAAAGCGAACCCGAATTATAACGCTTAATCGATCTTTTTTTTTAATTGAACGGAAATTCCTTCCAATGTGTGGAATAAACCACATCGATGATTCATTTTTATTAAATCGTACTTAAATCAAAATCTATTTACGGTATCGGAAAAAGAATTTATACGTTTAGTATAAAAATATATTGGTTTTTTTGAAATAATTAAATGATACTTATTTCAGAGGAGTATACTCTCTTGAAGTAGTATTTGCACTTAACGAAGAAATAAATTCGACATAGGAGAACCATTATCCCTTTATATATAGAAGCATTATTAACCTGAAAAGCTTTTTACTACTCATCATTAACAACTCATTAAAACTCCTTTAAACTATTTAAAAAAAAGTCTATAACGAGGTATTTTATTTTCCCAATCCCCGACAGCCTCTCATAAAAATCATTTCAAGCTCCCGAAAGCTGCAATCTCCGCAAACGTTCGTATATGTACTCACCAGCGCCGGAGTTCCGCCCTCACCGACGGTCGTGTCGCCGCCCGCCTCCGTGTGGCTCGTCCACTGGAGGTCGAGGTAGTTGGCGATCGCGTACGTGTAAACCTCGTCCGTGGCAAGGACTAGCTGGAATGTGTTGGTCTTGAACAGCGAGACGTCGATGCCACCGGCGAAGGACATGTTCTTCCACGTGACGATCACTGCGTGTTTGGGGTAGAACGTGTCGGCGCCGATCACGCCCTCGCGGACGTCCCACGTCAGACGCTCGCGCATCTCCACGCCGAATTGGTCGGTACGCTTTTGCAGATCGCGCTCCATTCTGCGGAAAACGTCGACATGGTGTAAGTTTGAGAATTGGGGGGTGGTGCAGGATCAGGGCTTTATCTCTATATTATATTCGAGATAAAATTATTTCGATGTGAGTTCATCCTTCTTTTTTTGAATGGCAGGCGTACTTTCTTTTTTTTTAATAATGCGCGGTTCTATATTTTGTAGAAAGTCATTTTGTTTTGTTGAATGAAAAGCTAACGGGTGAAAATATTTTTCGTTGGCCGCGCGATATATATTATATCGCGAATACAATCTATATAGCTGAAATGTTATCGTACTGGAATGAAAGAAATAAGAAAACGAAATTATTAGTGAAACGAGTGAAACAGATTGAAACGAATGAAAACTAAAAATCTCAAATTTCAACCAAAACCAAACAAACGTCTATTATATTCATATCCGATATACAACCGACTTTGCCCTTCACATACTTATATATCACATCGCATAAGTCGCGCATGACTCACACTAAATACCTACATATCTCTCTCCACGCGCATTACTCATTATAAGTACACCCAGGTGCGAGTTTTCAGCGAAAGCGCGTTCCACTCACCGGAAGTAGACGCCGGGCCTGCGCTGATCGATATCGGTGGGCTTCATCTGGCCAATTCTGCATTTGCTGAAGAAGGGCCCGATGAAGGCTGGGTCCTTCATTTTCGGCCAGTCCTTGATCGGGAAATTCAGCGGGTAGGTGTAGTGATCGGGCGGGTCGCTGAACTCCAGGTAACCGTTCATCGAGACCTAAGTATGAGTCATGTGAAGAGATTAATATAGTGGTGCTGCTGTTGTTGCGTTTGTAGATGCAATAATTGGTGATGTACACTCGAAGGATAGTTAAAAAACGATGAAAATATCGTTTATACGTGACATATTATCTTTTGTGTTGCAGAGCTTTAGCTGTAATAACAATCATTATACTTCTTACTAGAATTAAAACACTTGATATAACCAAGCAATTTCAAGGAATCAATAGCACGTGGACAGTGGTGAAAAAAACCATTTTTAAATTCCACGAAAATCGCATTTGCCATTGTTATGATAAACTTGGTACGAAAATGGTGTTAATATCAAGAATACTTTAAACCATAAATTTAAGAAAAGTTTAGTTGCAACCTAACTAAATTATAATACCAACAAAAGTATTATAAAAAACTATCAATGACTAATGATTCCCTCGAGCGTACGCTAAAATTATCATCGGAAAACATCGAGTATATAAGGATGACTAACGCGTGTGTAATTGTATCGGAAGCCGAAGAACGGCAGCTGGAAGTTAAAGTTCTTGTGTATCTGTGGCATCGAGTTGTGAATGTCCGTCTGGTAATCCCCGTTGTTGCTGGTGTCGCCGCCCTTATCGAAGAACCAGTACATGAACTTGGACCTGATCTCCTTCAACCTCGCCTCGGTCATGACGTAATTGGGCGTCATTTGGTCGGACCGTGGGGCGTATCGATCTGCCTCCGGTTCGTCCGAGTCTGCAAAATTTTAATTCACCCGCGGCCCCAACCGCATTCCTCTATTATAATATATATACGTTAACACTAGCGCCGCAATTTTATGATAAATTAAAATTAAAATCTTATCAAAAAGTTCTTAATGAAGTTGGACTTTGCATAATAATGGCGGAGCTCGCGCAGCAGCGGTATGAGTGCGGCAGCAAAAGTTCCGGTAACGCTTTAAGCAATCGACGGCCAGTCATTAAAAAACTTGGGGACTTTGGGCGGCTACTATCCGCGCGGCGCTCTTTAAGCCTGATATTGGCTTTGTGTATTATATGTTATAGAGGAGATGGTGATGGCCTCGTAATGGGGGATAATCCGAAGTGTGAATATTATTGGCTCACTCTGAGGATGATGCGAACATCTGCCGGGAACGATGTACGAGTTTGTGGATAAGTTATTTACAGTTTTACATAAGATAAGGAATACCGAGTCTCCATATATATAGTTATACATCAGTGAATAAATTCATTAAGAATTTATTTTTATTGTAAAATGAAATTGTCGGAGCTATTGGAAAGGTTTATTTCTTATTAAAACGACGCGCGATCTTATTTTAGTACGCGGTGCAGTGTGGATTTGAGTCCACCGGTATGCCTGTTGTCTCGAGATAACATTGTTTTTAGTATGAATGAGGAATTCGTGTCACGCCGCGCATATCTCGAGATTTCAAATTTTAAAGTTGTTATATTCGTCGTATGTATACTTACGTGCGCATACACTGCTTTCTAAAATATTGAACAGAAGATGAATTCATAATTGATATTCGAACGGTGATTTAACTTGTAAAATTACTGTCCTATTATTTATTTAGCACGTGTTAAATTTAATATATTTAGTTAATAACGAAGAGAGGTTTCACGATTTTGATGGAAAGCATATATTGTAAGTACATTACAGCATAAATGGCTGTGCGAATGTCGTTAACAATGCAATGCGGATAAATGTTTCATTTTGTTAATGGTTTCGTTTTATTTTAAGCGGCTGCGACTATCCGACTGATTTTTATGTGTGTTATTAAAATTGATATCCTTGTTTAACTACATATTTTACTGTTTTTTGCTCAGATTATAATCTCTCTATCTAAACGACTTACTTTACACGTTCGTATCATACGAGAGTACTGAAAAACAATGAATCACACAATCAATTATCAATAGTCATAGTTTCTTCTGTGCCGACCAAATCTACAATTTTTTCAAACAGCGCCACAGTCAACAAATTCAAAGGCATATCCAGATCATTGGAAATTCAAATTCGATCAATTCCAAAACATCGATTCTCTCGACGCACATTCATGGTAATAATTATATAAATTAAGGGGACCGGCCTTTTTTTTTTTTCAAAAATATTTATCGGTATATTTCTTGATATCTATACCCAGGCGATGCAATGGATTGCATAGAATGGAAAAAATACTACAGCTCAATTTTTTTTTTAATTAGACTTAGCCATTTTTCAATATCACCACAGATATAGAAGTAACCGAAGGATTTCCCGATATAGAAGCGCAGGCAGTTTTCCGAGACCCAACGACATCTACACGTGTCTCATCGAAAGTCGCGGCGACGCAACGATCGCAACATGGTAAAGCCACGCTGGATCACGAATAAAATGTATACCTATATCGTAGAGGTTGAAATATTTAACGAAAAGTTTTTCCAATGTATGATTGATGGTATACGCGCGTATATATACAGGTAAATATGGAATGATTTTATGTTATGGCCGTCAATTATTTCATAAAAGCAAAATTTGGGAAGCCAATTAATTTCGCGGGCGTATATACTTCGTTATCGGTTCTGGTCCATTAGACACAAGAGCGCCCAGAGTAAAATCAATCGGCGCGTCGGTAGGTTTTATTGGGAATCGCGCGGATATTACAATATTATATTTCGGTTAATTAAACTTTTTTATACTTTTTACTTTGAAATAACGTCGCTTTTTGATATGGGTTATCGAGGTAATTTTAAATTCCAATTATTTATTTATTCAATAATTTTTGTAATAAATTTCATCGATTTTCTTTTGATATAACAAATATGTAATGGGTTTTCCCGAAATCGTCAATCTGGAATAAAATTGAAACGTCCTTGTTTTACAAATTTATTTTAAATCCATTTATAAGCTTCCATTACATTACTCCTACCCGTAATCTACAGAACAAAAATAAAATTCGAACGGATAAAAAGCTATAATCAAAACAAATTAGTATCACCGTATACCGAAAATAATCTGCAAAAACACCCACATTCGAATTGCCCATTCCCATTATCTCAGCATATATCACAAATCATGAAAACCTAAAATAAAACGCTCGTAACTACTATATATACCTCGCTAATAATATTCTCAATGACTAATCTTTCACGGCTCATAGTGGATTCGGAATTACGATGATTCACGCTTCGGAGCCAGTAACTGATAAACTCGCGGCGTATCAATGATAGAGCGATAAAGAAAAAGCGCGATGCGGGCCGCGTCGAACGTGTGTAACGCGGCTGACGCACCGCAAACAGCCGGCCCCATGATTAAGCAGGTGCAGCGCGAGCCCTATGAGCCTTTCTCTTTTTTTTATATAAAGATTTCGATGCGAGGTGTTAGAGTATGGTTTATAGTGTGAGGTGATGATGGGTTATAATAATTGTGGAATCGAATGGTGTATCGAGAGCGAATACTATCTTTAGATAGTAAACATGGAACAGTCTTATTTTCTCGTGAAAATTACTCCAACTTTTAGTAAAAATTACTTTTTCCATTCTAGTAAAAATTACAGAATAATAATGATTTTTCTCCAAATAGTATAAGCTTGATAATTCCTTCGTAAAATTGACTCAAAAAACCTCAGTCAGCATAAAAAAAAATCCGACAAATCAACGAAATCTACCACGCAATATCTAATTTCATTTACAGCTCGTGTACCAAGATAGAACACCGTGAAAGTAACCGTGTGCTTGTAAGCCGCTCAAACATCGAGCAGAGATAAACACTGGGAGCAGCACAACGCGCGTTCCAATCTACGCCTCTTGTATATCGCGTTCTAGAATACTTTGGCGAGATAAGGGATAAAAGGGTGTTAATGCGTACGTGTCTCGCGGCCGCTGACAAGATACACTCTTCCCGTGTCATGCTGGCACATACCTAGGTATCATGCAGCGGCGCTTCCGAACTTTCACGTTTGTATGCGCGAGTATAATTGAAAAGCGTGGCGGCTGCTGCGCCCCTCGAGATAAGGATGAGGGTGGGTGCCGAGTGTATGTATATAATGGTAGGCTTTGCTTTTTGCGAAGCGATTATATCTGCGGATAAAGTATAAATCAGTGTGTAGTTATTTTAAAGCGGAGAAGTAGAGAGATTATTATGTGTTCGAAATTTCGAAATAAATTAGAGTTATTAGTCGACAGGTGCAAGAAAGGCGAGAGAGCTATAGCATGGTGCCTATAGGTATATAAATTACAGCCAACAAGGCGCGGCGGCTATAATATAAGCTATTCACACTCTTTTCGAATGTATTCGGGGCGATAAGCCTTGGGTGCTGCACGATAAGACGCATGTGTGATGCGTGCTCGTCACTTCCTTTACCGTATCTCACGTATTTGCTGCTGGCCGCGTCGTCATCCGCGCCGAGCCTGGGCGACAAACCTTTGTCCGGCCGGTCCGAGGAGCCGTCGTCCGAGCTGGTCACCTCGACGTCCAGGAGCTTGTCCACAGCGTCGTCGGCCACCACTCGTACACCGACAACGTCCTCCGTGTTCTCATCTTTGTTCAGATCGTCGAGCTCACCGGTACCCGATCCCTGCTCGGCACCGGCCCCGTTGAGACCGAACGCGCTCTCGAAGGCATCGCGAGGCGTCGACGATTGCGAGGTCACACTGGCCGAGTAAACGACGAGGAGGAAGAACGCGAGGTACGCCCTTCGCGGACGCATCTTCGTTGCACAATCGCAGTAATAATTTGTAACGTGGGTGTGTATATATGACGGGCAATGTTCACTATGGAAGGGGTGCTGTTACGGTATTCCCATGCGCGCGAATTGCGCACTTGCACAATTATTTTACTGTAGAACAGTCGCGCTCGCGCGCGCGTAAGTGTCCGATCGATATTATATAGTTGTACGCACAGGTGAACGCCGCGGGCGAACTGAGAACATCGGCAGCGGGAATCCGGGCGAGGTGCGGGCTTGGGCTCGCGAGTGGGTGCGAGAGCAGGCGATAAGGAGAGATAGGAAAGATAACGAGGAGCGGATCGGTGCGTAAGCTTATCTCTGTAGCGCGTATATAGGTGCGAGGTGTGAGTATGTGAAGCAATAGAAAAAACGAGCGAGAAGTGCCTTTCGTGACCCAATTTTCCGGTGCGACAACGGTGAGAGAAGAGAGAATTGAAAGAAAGAGAGAAATAAAGAAAGGGCGACGCGGTGTGTGGTCTGGTTTGTATAATAAAAACGCCAGCAGCGGGTTGTTTCTTTCTTTTTTTATAGATCATACCAAAAACATCTTCTTTATTACACCTTTACAATAGATCACGTATCGTTATAAAAAAAAAAAAAACAGAAATCAATGAATAATGTGTCGTAGTGCGGCTTCGTTGGCGTTGAGCGTCGAAAATAAAAGTGTAGAAAAAAAAATGGTAATAATAATCGTAATGCTAAGAGTCGTTTTTTCGTTTCAGCTCTAGCAACGTGAAGAAGAATCACAGTTTATTCGGGCTTGACAAAAATATTAGTAGATTGAATTTGCCTTGTGTACGGGTTCCGTAGGAGTCTTCAATGATTGAATCTCTAGCGCGATAAAGGAAACTAAAAGTAATATAATGGAAAAAAAAAGGTTTCTTCGGCCGATTCCAAAAAGGTATGTGTATATATATTCACATTATTGCTTCTCACGAAGAAAAAAGAATGGCATGAATGCACACACGACCTTCTAACTCGATAAAAGACGACGAGAAAAAAGAAAAAATGTATCAACAGTAGGCGGAAAAAAGTTAGTTAAAAACACGCCTCTCGCTTCTCAAAAAATCGGCGGGTGGACAATGACTGTTAGTTTCTCCACTAAGGTTTACAATTGATTGAAATTTCATAGACAATTTTTATGTTACTATAAAATTCTTTACTCTTTTTTTTTATAGTTAAATTTTTGTTTTTCAATCGAAGAATCTGTATATGATAAAATTAAAAAGAATCAAAATTGAAAATTCCATAAATTATACAGAATCTACACGCGTACGAATCTAAACTGGATTTCTTAATTATGTCTGCAGACGAATTATTCACAAAGAAATCATCTCTGATGAAGGCGATGATTTGTATTCCAATTACGAAGATGATGAATTATCTCCATTGCTATCGAGGTATCCTCCAGAGCCATTTACAACAAAAGATGTTCCCAGTCCGTACAGGTGACCACAGTACTTGGCATCATCAATGTTATCCTCAAAGAACATCTGGTAATGAAATATTTTTAATTAATATATATGAATCGGAATTTTGACTACTTTTCAAAATAAAATTTTTAATCACAAATACAAATTTAGAAAAAAATATCGAGAAAAATTTTTTTCTCAGTTTACTCATTCAACAAACTTTGACATTCGCGTTATAGTAAGTAATTTTTTGAATAATTAAATTAAAAATACCTCTCTCATTTTAAAAAAGACCATTCCAGTTAAAAGTGAGTCTGAACCAGCTTGATGTTGAGGTCCAACTCTTTGTAATTCAAGTTGTTCTGCCACTTCCTGTAATCCTCCTTTCAAATTTTTACAGGACTTCATAAGATACTAAAAATTTATAATATGAATAGTTAATTTTAGGGGTATTTATATTTAATGATAATATATAGAATAATCAAAACAAATAATATTCAAAATACATACTTTAACGTCGTAAATCGTTGGGAAGTATATCCTAAGGAGTTCGAAAAACTCACTTTCTTCTTGTGGTAGATTTTGGTCAGTTAGAAGTTTCAGTAAATAACCAAAGTCATATCCTGAGTGGAAGGATAACCATTTGATGTCATCCACAAGTACAATTCCTGATGTCATTAATAACTCTGCAAAATCCAATGGGTCAATGCCTTCTTCTTCATGCTTTTTAAACTGAATCCCACTGTTTTGTAACATATCTATGCTATCTTGAGCATACATATCCTCTCTATAAAGTTATAAAAAGTATATTATATTTAAGATGTCAAATAAATTTTTTGTCATACGTGTCCATAATACTTTAAGGAAACTCATGAGGAAAAATAATGTTTGCTCCATGGCCATAAAATGTAACTTTACCGCCTAGGATTGAAAACTACTATTAGTTATTTAAAATTAGGAATTACGTACTGTAAGTTAAACTTAAAATTAAATTGCCATGTGGTGTATCCAGCTGGTGTGTTTCCTTGGTCATCAAGAAATGTGAGACCTAGTTGTATAATCCTTAGAAGATCTACGTTACATCGGAGCAGCTGATATTGATAAGCTGCGCTTGTTCTGAATTCACCTGTTATACATTCATGTTATGTATTAAATGTTTATCATTACAGAATATACTTTATTTATTGTATAGTACTTCAATGTGCAATAAACAAAAAACTATATCATATTATGTTACAATTTAAAATCATATTACCAATTGGTCTTGCAACGACTCCGGGAAACTCTGTATCCATAGCAATATATTGATATTGTTGCACAACTTGACGGATTGTGCGAAACTCCTCGTCCAAATTGTGAGCCCAAACATCTCGGATCCCACATTCTTCATTACTGGGCATATTACCCCCACCCTTTTGCCCCAAAGGGTTTGCACCTCCTGTAGTAAATGATAAATTGAATTAGACAAAGTAAAATTCCATTAAGATAACTATTTCATTCGACTTGTGAAATTTAAATATATCCCTGTAGCAAGAAAACATTGAAAATTTATAACGAAACCATATTTTTGTAAAATTTTAAAAATGTTAATGATTTTACTTTGGGTATTTATCAAAAACAGTATGTATGTAAGATTCTTTCTTTTTATGCATGGACTACTATAGAACCTTCAATGAAAAGAGCAATCCTTTTTAACTCGCGTAACAAGCACACCTTCTCTTGAACCGACAGTGACAGGACATTTTGAAGGAGCATCAAAGAGTAGCGTTATCTTTTTGAGAAGTTCTCTACGTGCTTACAATACATACAAAGCAGTGAAAATCTTCGCGAATTTCTTGGGAATCCTGAAAATACGGATGGAACAGTGTTTTCGAAGTTTGTTATGAAAACCAAGAAACTGCTTTGTTGCTTAACCAAATCATTGCGAATATTCATAATAAATTATAACGATGTTAAAAATATGGACAGATAATTACTACCTGTGGCAGAGGGCATAGGACTGTTTTTTTTTTGTTACAGTTTGACGAGAGGTAATCCAATCCTGTAGTTGTCCCTTCGTCACTGTTTACCAAGCCCCTCACATCACTGTAAATAAAAACGATGAATTATATCGTATACGTGTATTTTACATCTCGATAGAGTCGTAAACTCAGAACATAATCTGAAAGGTAAGACGATACAACGTCTCTTATCTATATACACAAAACAGGCAAAATTAAAAATATTACTTTTGAGGTTAAGTTTACAACGACGCTCGGAACACATCGATTTTATTCTACGCGGCCGCGATAACAGCCGCGACGATCTCGAATTTCGGAAAAAGAGAGCCGTGAGACGTCGAAAAACGATAGCCCGACGAATTAAATTGGAAGGTTATGTTGACTTACTAAGGTCTTTAATCGATGCGAAGCTTTTGGAAAGCACAGACAGTGTAGACACCGAGTTACTGACATTAATGTAGAGGTTATACCGAGCTATATAGCGCTAGCGAGAAAGAAAGAGCGAAAGAGAGAGAGTGCTAGAGCTGCGAGCGAGAGAGACAGAGATAGTCAGAATTCCCCAATAAGACGCAAAGCAGGTTTCCAATGGGCTGCAGTCGCCAGAGCGCAGCGGTTGAGCTGTCAAAAGCATTGTCGCGCGCGTCGCTAAAAAGAACTAGACACGCACGCGTGCAAGCGTGGTGCTTGATGTGATTGTTCTATTTTAAGAGCCGGCAACAATGACTACGAGCCCGCTGCAAGTTCGGCGCATGAGCTTGCAACTTTGTTTCTCGAGGATTTTTGAGAATTTATAAATAAACGCTGCTTGAAATGTAGACGTGACGAGGCTATATTCTATAGGGTGTTTTCTCAAAAATGGTATGGTAATGTACCGAGCGAGATAGTCAGTTTTCAAAAATAGATGCTTTTACTGAAATGTATACAATTATGCGTCACAAAACGATAATATTGACAGATTCGTTTCGAATTTCATATTCAAGATAAACAATCATATGTAGATTATTATGTATGTAATGTATTATCCGATGTTGATATGCAAATATAAACGTATATCGACAAGTACACCGAAGAGATTCCTACTTAACCATCAGACCATCACACACGATATCAGTTACCTACTCGGTTGCCCCTATTTGTAGATGGCGCAAGCTGGTAGGTTCGAGAATATGAATCGAAAGAATGTTCTTTGATTAATTGCGACTAATAAGGTAATAAAGGTTCTTACCCGAATGAAGCTACACTGAGGAATAGCGAGATTTAATAAGACTGTTCCTTCTTGTTCCTCCCTAAAAGGAACAAGTCTTCTTAAGGAAGTACTCTCGGTAATAGAATTTGAAATGCAAATTGTTTGATATTTCAATATTTGGGTGACAGCTGTATTAAAGTGCACTGAAGCTCTGGTTCAAATTTTGTGAAGATTCAGAGCTTCAGAAGCA